>JAOUZG010010017.1:0-14615 GCA_026289955.1 Argiope argentata | reverse complement strand
ATGCATTAGGGATCAGGTTAAAACGTCGGGGATATGAGAGGAATGATCCGTCAAAAGTAAAGAAAAGAGTCTTCGACAGATATGTTAGATTGACTACTGCTGCGACAATGGCAAGTTATAAAGATTTAAGTCAGAACGTGGTATGATAGCGGGCGCCGTGAAATGGGGCATAACATGTTCGAGGTAGAGATGAAAAGGAATTTTCCTCCACGACCATTTCATGAGTGTACCATGAATATTGGGAATCCGATAAAATGTCAAAGGAAGTTTTATTAAGTTCTTAAATAAAACGATATTATATTCTCTGTGATTAACCGGTTACTTTGAGTTTCAATAAGTAGAAAATAGGAAAAGTTCCAGTAACAAAGACTATAGCAGAAAATAATTCCTTGGGCATTTATTGATCGACTGAATTTCTTGAAAAGAACTCATCAAGAAGTTAAATAAAGAATAGAGCCCAAACATTTTCATATTACCTTTAATAGCTGGAAATTTATATTTTTATCCCCCCAAAACACACTTTGGAGCAGCATAGTCAGCACCATAGCTCTTGTGCCATCAAAATCCAAAAAAATCCAAAAATTCAAAGAATAGAGCCCATAATATTCGTCTTCCGATTTAGATTTGTCACATTTCTTTATTATAATTAAAGGTCAATGATAAGCAAATAAAAAGATTGAAATTACTTCAAGAATACATAATGCAATACTTGAAATTTATCAATTTTTTTAATAACATCTGCTTTTCGAATTTATTTTTCCTTTTTACTTTTTTATTACGATAGGCATTGGGAAATGCTTTACCTGCCTCTGTCCATGCATTGCAAAGTTACTGTACAGTAAAAGAGAGCAGTACAAAGGCATCAAAGCTATGCTTGGTTTTCCTGTCGGAGTTCTCTTTGGATATGGTAACAATTAAATTTGTGTCCTCTAATAATTCAAAAAAAATTTCATGCTGTAAGTTGGAAGTGTATCATTTAAACTTAATGAAACATTTAATTTTATTCTTCATTGACATATCATCCATATAATAGCTTAGTTAAGTTTGGTTTAGTTATATTAACTTCTTACTGTAAAGCAATACTAAGGCTATTTTAAGACTGACCTCGTAATTTTGAACCGTGATCAGTTAACGAGGACGTTTGACCCTGATGATTTCAACGCTCAGTAAACCCCCAGTGGAATCGGGTCACGTACCTAAAATCCTACAGTTTACGAGCCGAGACCTTACCACCATGACACCGCGGCCCCTTTAAGCGCTTAAAAGAATTCCAAGAATATTCCCGTGCTTCAGAGATAAATGAGTTTTTGTAAATTATTCCTCATTAATGGTACGATTTAACTACTTCTTTAGCTTAATCACAGATTGAAAGATGAAATTTCTGTAATTTGAAGCACTTTTTCATGCAAAAAGATTGAAAATCTTATATAGGATTGTCACTATAAAATATTTCTTTTAATGAAAGCTATTAGAGTTTCAGAAGCTAATTAGTAAATCAAGACAGTTATTGTGGCTTCGTGAGTGAAACAAAGAAAAATATGAAATGTTAGGATTTGACTGAAAAATGTTATAAAGATTTTTTTTATTAGTACGCTAATTTTGTATACCTTTATCTTCAAAGCGAGAATTTTTATAAAGTGCTCATTAATATTTTATTATTTTCTCTGATACTAGATAAAATAAATTATAATATACTATTTTTATGTAGTCACCTTAATTCCCATGAAGTTTCGAAATTAGAAAAATCTAAACTAACACGAAGACAAGACGCTTATCATTAAATTGGCGCTCAACATTAAACCATTTAAGGACAATAAATATTCATCATAACGTTTCATAATAATATAATCATACTAGTTTTTACCCAGGGGTCTTCGTACGCGTGGAAATGTTGATGTACCTGTGCAGGAACTGACGGTCTAATCACAATTAAAAATGTTATCAAATAGTATCATTATGGTGCTGTTGAAAACAATTTTCGCCAAAAAAATCACCGAATGTGAAGCGAACGGCAGCTATAGCGTTTCCAATCTTAAGGTTTGGATGAACGTTGCAGCAAACAAACGGATATATGGGAGGGGGGGATCAATAAATTCAAAAACGTGAAAAGCACGCAAAAAAAATATAATCGAAAATAATAAAAGTACGCAAAAGGAATACGTACAGCAGGAAAAAAATTAAGGAAAATGAACAGGAAATATCGAATTATTGTAACGTAAAAAAAAATGGCGGCTATGTAAACCCAAACAGAGTGGTACCGAAAAATTACCAACCTCTCTTAACACCAAATGGTTGTATATCAAAGATTAGCTCACACAACTAAGCTAAAAACAATTTATTGACAATATGTACCTGAAATAAAACAGAAATGCAAACCAATTATGCAAAATCGTTTTGCTAATTTTTCTGCCGAAATAAAATCAAGACAGTATCTATTGAAAATGCAAGTGTCAAAAAACAGCACATGGTGAATTTTCAACGCCAATCGGGGAAAAGCAATACAAATCAGAAATTTTTAATTTTCATTGTGTTTTATTTTCATTTAAAAGTGCTTCAGAATGAATCTTAAAAATCGATTAATTAATAACGTTTAGTTTTATATGCCGTAAACATTACAAAAATAAACAGAATCATTTGAAGTAAGCGGTTGAAAGCATGTTAAGCCTAATCTCAGTAGTGTAGGGGAAAAATAAACTGGAGTCTTACTCATTTGGCTGTAGAGAAATAAAGAGTTTTGATGGTAAAGTTAATTTTTTATTAATACATAAGTAACCACTCAATTAACAGGAATGAATAGTACTCTTTGTCGTATTCTAGACTATAATCTATCTCTGTGCTAAATTTCATCCAATTTCGCTCAGTTATTCAGGCATGATTGACTAACATCATCCATCAATCCAAATTTTCACATTTATAATAGTAGTATAGATAGTGATGTAATCAGAAATGAGATTTTAATTTAATCTAAAATTTTTAAAAATTAAAAATCGATTTTATTCAACTCAGTTATGTAATTTCTGAATTAATAGTGAAATACATAATTTGAAATAGAGCAGTTTAAAAAAATTATTAAGAATTATAAAGCTGCATTTCTTTAAAATAAAATAATAACATGATAAACAGTCATTTCTAATTATGATTCGAGTTCAATTCTGTGCAACAGTTGGTGCTATGTACTTGCACTGTAGCAAATACTCTACTTTTTCAGCATTAAAAAACTAATGCTTTCTACTCCTATATCAAAACGCTTTTACTATCCTAAAATCAAGTATAGTAAAGTGAGTAAACAAAGAAAAGTATGGTATGTGCATACCACAGCTCTTGCTATTTTCACATGCGCTGTTTGAGGTTTTCACGCATGCGTGGATAAATTAAAATCGCAAATTATAAAATTCCCCTTGTTATTTTGAAATGACTTTAATGTACTAAAAACCTTCCCCAATAAACGTTCTACAAAATGGCACAAATATCTCCAATATCCGTTAACTATTTCTCGATTTTTTGTGGTTCCAACAAACAGATGCTTTCAGGAGACTGCATTCTTTACTATGTATGGATAGATACCGTTTTTAAAGGTCGCGATACGAACCTGCGAAGCTAGGGCCAGTAGCCGAGTAACATGGCTACAATACAAAAGTCGACTTCGGTATCGTATATGTTATCTGGCTTATGAAGCTAGCGCCCCAGTACTCCCCCACCAGTGAGTCAGCGGAGGGTCTAACGATTTTAAAGCGCCAAGTGTTATGGCGAGTTGCTGCTTGCTTGCGTCAAGTGAGTCTGATGACTTTGCTTTTGCTTGCTTGGTGGCGTCAAGTGTGTCTGACGACTTTGCTTTGCTTGCTTGGTGGCGTCAAGTGTGTCTGACAACTTTGCTTTGCTTGCTTGCGCGCGTGAAGTGGGGTTGGCAGCTTTGTTTGCTTACGTCAAGTGAATTTTGACGACTTTGTTTGTTTTTGCTGCGGGTAGATGGCGGCACAACTGTTGCAGGAGGTGAATTGCCAAGGTCACTAAAGTACCGATTGAAGGGCGCGGTACGAGCCTGCGACGCTAGGGTCAGTAGCCAAGTAACATGACCATTATACAAAAGTAGACTTCCGTATCATAGATGTTATCTGACTTATGAAGCTAGCGTCACAGATACAATGGATCGCTTATAGCGCAATATTTCTCATCTATTTCAGCATTACATAAGCTAGTCCTCGAGCGTCTGCAGCTGAGTCCTTTCGCCAGTCAATCTCTCGGTAGTATCCTGGCCTTGGCCCTGGGAATCGGCTATGCAGTGTCAACGGAAGTGAGGTGCATCTGCTGCTTGACCGTACCAAGCCTCTGCGGAAAGGCAGGAAGAATGTACCTCAGCACATTTATCATAACTTTCATCATTTTAGGTAAGTGAACATTTTTCGTTCAAACTCAAGGTTTGTGGTCAGAGCTGTTGAAACACCGCTGGTAAGATGTTGTTATTGTTACTTATGGCCCTTGCCATGGATAAGCCTCCTGCTGATACATCAGCAGATTTAAGCCGAAAGGAGCGTCTCTTGTTTTTGAAGTAGCGCCAACTAGGGCCAAGAGTACAACTTAGCTATGCACTCACCACATACGCTTGCACAGCCCCCTTTTAGTAGGGGGGGGGCAGTCACACATTTCATATATAGCACACAGAAGTACAATCATGCCCGAACCGGGACTCGAAACCGGGACTCCCAGTACACTAGGAAGACGCGCTACCTCTGTGCCAGAAAGCCGGCCAGCTGGTAACATCATTAAAATAAAGCAGAAAAAGTATTACATTTTCTTTATAAGCGTTAAAAAAATTAATTAACAAATTTATTTCGATGGCAAAAATATTACGTTATCCAATGTACTCATAATAATTTCCTTTTAAAAACTAGCTTAAACACAGTCTTGAAAATGTATACAACCTTCAAGTCCGTCAATTAGATTCAAATTTAGATGTAGATCAAAAGTTCTGATGTAAAGGTGGCATGTTAAAATCTTTCTTTCTGTCTTCCCATTTTGCTACGTACAAAACACACAACAGAAGGTAATATAATCGGCAAAAAAATTGGACTCGAAATTTCGATGAATCTCTTCATTTCAGATCTCTCCCGAGTTCAAAAAACAAATTCTTAAAATTATTATTCAAGGTCTGTGAACCCATAAACATAAATAAACTCAAAACGGTCTGTGAACTCAAAAACATTTTGAATTAGAAGGAGGAAATTAAGCATATAGATTTAAAAATAAATTTGTAAATATCTATCAAAATTTGAATCAAATCCATTCTTAGAAAGTCTGTCTGTCCTACTGAATGAATATACGTTAACATGATAATTGCAAAACAAAGGGAAATAATTGGATAAAATTTAGTACTAAGACTTAATATCTAAAATGGGGATAATATCAAATTCGAAACCAAATGCGTCAAACGTCGGTCATTCTGCGCTTTAACAAGCATTTAAATGCGATAATTCAAAAACACATTACTTAAATATATGAAATTTTATAACCTTTATTTTTACAATAAATGCAGCCTAGTAGAAAATATTGGATAAAATCGTCGGAAAAGAGCATCTAAAAGGTGCATTCGGCATTTTTTTGTACTTGTATACTAACCACACCCAACGATTAATTACCAAAGGTCACATTTTGGTGGCTCTTTCTTGATTCTTTTCTCAAGAATGGCCTATAGTTTATAATATACAAACACATTTATTAAACAGGATATGAGAAAGTTTTGGGGAGACTACTTTCGCTGGTTAATCTATCACGTTTTCATGCAAATCAGTCGAAAATGGATAAATTGAGTATACTGAGTAGGTCAAATATTTCCTACCTAGCTATAATCGTGGGAAATGAACTGAATTCTAAATTTGAACATCAATATCTCTTAGATTTGGAATTATCAAATTTGCAAATATTTAAACGTTTTGATAGACAAATCACCCTTTGACAAATATCTCCAATTTTAATTTAAGAACTATTCAACAAATTTCATTCATTTAGCTTATTCCATTTTTGAATTAAACTGTTTGTATCAGACAGATGTATTTTTTTTCTCCAAAATCTATTTTTATGCCTCAGGGACTTATAAAGTTGGCAGTTCTTTGAATTCTATAGACCGATTTTTTACAACAATTCTTAGAATTTTATTTACCTTTTATGAAAGAAAAAAATTAATGTAGACACTAAATATTGATTAATAAAAAAAGGAATATTAGCAAAATGTTAATAGATATAACAAAACGCTAAAAGAATGATTTCTGTAAGTTTATATGCTTCTTAACTTTTTTTCTCAATCTTCGTATTCATATAAAGAGCAAAATGCAAATAAATAAATGTCAAATGATATCCTCTTTGTATGTGATAATTGTACATTAATGCAATGCTAATTCTTTGCCATCATAACATTCTTCATAAAATGTTTAGTGCATATATGTGTGTCGTGACTAATGGCACTTGCCGTGGACAAGCCTCAGCTGATACAATCAGCAGATTTTAAGCCTAAGAAATGTGTCTCTTTGCTTTACAAGTAGCACCATCTAGGGCCAAAAGTACGACTTAGCTACACAAACGCCACAACCCTTTTTAGGGGGGCGGACTACATTCATGCAAATTCATTCATCCATCTGAGATCGTAATTTAGACCAGGAACAGAGAACGATCACCTCTGACCCAGTACTCCTAGTGATATTACTCTCGATATGGAGGACTTTGCGACTACTAACAGATTTAACGAGCACCAGTCACCAAACACTGGGGGAATCTTTTGGCCGGTGAGATTCGAACTCGCAACCTAAGGAGTACGAGTCCAACGCTCTACCAACAAGGCCATCCTGTAGTGTATATAGTTTTGCTATAAAATTTGTAACTTGAAATTTAATTCTCTACTCAGATTTACCATGTATTTATTATCACTCAAATAAATGAAAGAAACAACAGAAATACTAATGAAAAAAATTTCAATCGTTTCAATTTCGAAGTAACAACTTTAATAATCAAAACAGAACAACGCTACCAAAATCCTAAGTTCAAGAACACAGAACATGCAATCTTCCTCTGGAAATCTCGCGATTGCAGGCAGGGAGCCAAAGGAGCGCCAAACTTGGCGGTTTATCGTCATTTCAATTCAGTTTAACACAACTAGTAACAGCATGTAATTTCTGTTTTAACCATTTCAGGGCCTATAGCCAATATAACGTCTAACGCCCGTGAATCCATGAGAGTCATGAGTTGCATTTCTTCTCTCAATTTGAACCACACTGTTGAACGATTCAAGCTCATGTTCAAGCCGGTCAAAGAGATTGTGTGGGATTTTGTGGTAAGGCAGTGTTTTTCTTTCATAAAAATGAATAATAAATAAAGTATAGGAAATAATTTGCCGAACAATAATATTTCTAAAATAACGTTTCAGCTCAATTTTCATAAAATTTACATTAAAAAAACGAAGTACGTAACTTTTTTATGCTATCTAATTAACACTTATAAATTTGAAAATATGGATATGTGTAAGAAGGTTATGACCTTTTCAATTTTAACTTTAACATTTTTTCACCAACAGTTTAGGCTTTATTTCTATAAAAAGCCTTATGATAAACTATTATATGCAAATAATTCCCTTAGGTTGGCTTTTCAGGGTTTCCGACTTTCTTACAAGCCAAACACAGAAATGAACCAGTTTTCGTTAATTTCTTCAATAAATGCAATCTACAGCTCTGTACAGAAACTAAATTTAGTCTTCTACATTAGTACTCGACGTTCTTTTAACTTACAAAAGGTGTTTTCATTCACTTCTGTCATGAGTCTTTAATTCAATGAATTAGTGGAAACCGAATGAAAATCCCAATTAATTATATAAATATAATGATACACAAATCATATAAATGAATTGATTAGTGCAGCTTAATTTTACTAATACTATTCTAGTAAAGATTACATTTTAGCTACAGAAATTTATTAATACAAAGCGTGAATCACGCAGATAATAATAAATAATAGCTAATATTAAAGAATGTAATTAGGAAAAACAAATTAATTCGACTTTCAAGCTCAACTTTTATACCATTACTACTTATTAATTATAATTTAATATGTAAATGTAAATGAGTAAAACGAAAAGGATATTAATTTTTTTAATATATATATATATATATTGTTGAAGAAAACAACAACAAAAAAGTCAGTCAAAATATACTTTGCTGACAATTCTGATTGAATTTTTTTGCTCAAAACTGGTACCTACTTCAAGATTTAGTGGGTATGCATACAACAGCAACCATTTCAATGCATAGCTGATATTTACAAGTCTTTTTTTTTAATTTATTTTTCTTTGAGAGCAGAATTTCTTCGAATTCATTTAAATTTTATACTAATATGCATAAATTATTCAAAGAAGTATTATACCAAACAATCAATTACAAAAACCAGTAATATAAAAATAATTTTTAAGTCGAAAAAAAGGTCTCATTTTTTTTTTATTTTAGTTATTTTTTATTGAATAATTACAGTTTATGCAAATTATTTATCAAAAAATGATTGATTTTCGCAAGAACTCAACTCGCATTCTTCATCTTCACGTGAGAAATATTGAAATCCTCGTATTTTTATCAAGTGAGCAACTAACTGCCTGTTGATCTCAACTTTCATTACAAACTACTAAAACTCTATTTATAAAAAATTAATTACATTTAATTAATGAATTAATATTTGAAAAAGCTGTATTAACACCAAGTGTCATCCACTACAAGTTTTAAAAAATGCATTTGAACTTTAGTTGATGAATAAAAAGTATTTTATTAACGATTAAAAGTTTGTCCAAGTTATATATAGGGAGAGTGTGAACTAATAGTTAGAGTTAAATAATTGTTCGCTCTTCAAGTCATATTTTTTGGCAACTGCTTAAATTGCATTTCTTTAACCCCTTAACAGTTTTGCCCGTATGCCGTGCGTGCCTCGACTTATTGAATTTTGATAGCTGCAAGCTAAAAATAAACCATTCATAATGATTATAATTCAATATGAAAATTACTCCTAATACATAGATAAATCATGTATTCAATGGATTTTCATTTGAAACAAAATAAGAAAATATTCCTAAAATAGAAGGTGTCCTTTTATTAGATAGTAAAGAAAATAAAACAGTTAAGTGGTTAATTTCTTTCCTAGACATCTCACCTAAACTTACCATATTTTAACACTTTCTTTTTCCTTCCCTTATAGGGTGCTAGTGAAAAAGTTCAAAAAAATACAAAAGGAATTGAAGGCGCATATAAGCAAATAGACGAAGAAGTATGATTTTGCTCTTTATTTATGTCTGCAGCATTGTAATTTCAATTTAATAATCAGTTCAATCAATAGAATGGACAATTGTTAATTCTCAAATATATCCTTTTTTCGATTTGATTTGCCAAGCATGCCGTTTTAAAGCAACGTGAAGATTATTTTGAATAAACTTCATGTAAATTATAACTTCATGTAATTATATTTTTATTGTTTAATCTATAAGACATTTTTCAACATAGTTGCCATCATTCATGAAGCCTTTATCTCAGCAGTGCTTTTTATCGCACGTAAAAGAACTTCTTCTCGCCTAAAAGAATACCATCTGTCACGATGAAAAAGTAAACGATAAATTGAAGGAAAATATATTTACTTTGTCGTAATCCTTAAAGTGTCGAAATTTGCTGTCCTTAATATTTTCTTCTGTTAGCAACATGAATCAAAGACAGCCGCCCATTTCGTTCATCATTTTGAATATTTTCAAGCGTTTCATTGAAATGTAACAACCATATCTTTATAACGCATCATTCACCAATTTTGTGCTTACATTTAACAAATATGTTTATGAATTTCTGTTAGTTTAATGCTCCTAATATTAAGGAAGAAGATAACAGAATTTGCGGCTAGATGTACAGTTTTTTAAACATTTTAAAAGCTGAAATGCAACCATCGTAACATTCAGTTATCTTGAAATTATTTATATAGTAGGAAAATATATCATTAAACTGAATTGAATGCATAAAATCAAAAACGAAGACTTACGAGGTAAAATTTCAAAAATGGAACTTAGCTTCAGGATATCTCACATATCTTGAACAAAACCGCGAGGAAAAGAAAGGTAGAAAGAGGGTGGATATATTTAACTTGTGCATATAAAGGAATAAGAAGACCATATTTGTACAATATTTCAATGTCATCTTTCTTTAAAGAGTACCTTTGTTGCTCTCAACTAATTATACATCCTCCTCAAAATAATATAACTGTTATGGCATATTGTAAAAGTAAGATTTTTCTCAATAAATTGTAACTTAACCCCTTAAACAGTTTGACAGTACGCATTACGTGCATCGATTTATCAAATTTTGATAGTTGTAAACAAAAAATAAATAATTCATAACAATTATAATTCAATAGTAAAATGGCTTCGAATACATAAATAACCCAAGTATTCAATGCATTTTCATTTCAATCAAAATAGGAAAATATTCCCACAATAGAAGGTGTCATCTTGTTAGATAGTAAGGAAAATTAATCGGTTAAGGGGTTAATATATAAGAAAAACATTATAATCAGTAACTTAATTATTCCTATCTTTAAAACACCATGTTTTCTAATTGTTTCTATCAATATTCGCAAAGAATATTTAGTCCACAAAAGAAAAAATTGCTTTTCAAAGATATTTTATGTCACCAAATAATCAATTAATAATTGGTATGATTCTTTTAAATTAATAATGGTTACATATTCTAGACAGCGTCATATAATATTGTGTGTGTGTGTGTTTGTGTGTGTGTCAAAATTAAAGTAATCAAAATATAAAATCCTGATAATTCCTAAGCCTATATTTTGTGCTTTTGCTTATATAGTCGACATTAACAAAAATATTATTTTTTGTCTTAATATGCAATAAAATAAAACAGTATTTAAAAAAATCGTTTTATTTTTTAAAAAAAATCTTTTTTATTATTTTCGGCCATTTAAATTTTAATATATTTCCTAATTCATTTTTATAATTATTACACAGTTTAGAAATTATTTATTGGTGGAATTCACTACCGAATTGACTCCATAAATAAATAGAAACTGAATTAGAATTAAATTAGTAGTTCACATTTAGGTACTGAAACTGTTAAACACTGAATTATCATCGAAAATATGCAACTATGTAGAAATTTAGAACTCTGTTACGTAAATAGATAAGGAAACAATCCATCAGAATTTTTTTCAAACCTAAAAAAGGCCAAATTAACAAAAAAAAAGAGAGAGCAAAATAGAATGATAATCCTTAAGAAATGATATTATCTTAAAAATAAAATGCTGCTGATAAATTGCATGACACATCTAAGATGTTTTCCAACAGGTGAAAGATGAAGAAGAAGTAAAAGCTGAAATTTCAGAAACTGAAGAACTCGATGAAGAAATCGGAAAAGGGTCTCGCGTGAAGGTAATCAAGAAAAAGTTTGGTGGTCTCAAAAAAAAATTCGGAGAAGAACCGGAGGCAAAGTATGGAATGAAATCCGAACTTCGTTGCGAAGGTCGTTACATCTAAAGTGATCTATCTGAATTTTCAGTCATTTACTCTGAGTTTTCGCATCTTTCATTTTTAAGTAAAAAGATTTCATCAAAAAAATTATTTCAAAATATTAATTTTATTTGCTTTCTGAAAATTGAATTCCGGTCTATATTCTGATTTTTAATGTAAATATAATAGAGTCATTCTATTTTACGAATTCCCACAATATCCAGATACTTTTAAATATTACTAAATTCCGATTTCAAATTAGAGTGAATAATCGCATTTTTGCAAGCCTGTAATTTTGCTTCTCAGCATGAATAGTGTCAACGTAAGAAAGACCATTTTAAAAACAGGCTTGTTGAGAGTTAAGCGGATGCCACGTCAGTGGTGTCAGAGCTTGGCGACAATTTGACAACCATTTGGGTACTTGGCGATAAAATTGACACACTTGGCAATAAAACGGATATTGCTGTAAACTTTGAGAGATTTAACGATCCGTCCAATAGAAACTGAGATTTACCCTGATTGGCCCGGAAGATTCTCAACCCGCCTCCCGGCAGTTTTAAAAGGTAGGCAGTCTCAAGCTGCAGGATGAATTGAACCGGAAGCGTAGTCGGAGTAGAAGAGAAGTAACGAGTCTTAGAGAGGATAGCGAAGCAACGGCGGGTTGTCAGCCTTGTGTGGAGTTCAAACGTGTGCTGCATTATGTGTGCCGACTAATTTTGTAAACTGTGGAAGCAACAGCGAGTTGTGTGAGGAGTAACCAATCGTGTGGTAGTATGATGGTCTCTACAACGAGGAGACAGTGATAATTTCATCCGTTTGGAGAGACCATAAAATGAAGTTCTGAGGATCCTCGCTCCTGCTGAATTCTGCTTGGCCACTTTGCTGTGGTCGATTTCTACTTGTGGGCTACTGTCTTTTGTAGTATGCTGCTGCGTGTTCGTATTGGGAGTACAAATTTTCGTCTGCATATTCGTCTTCTTTATGTCAAATAAACGTCGTTGTTGTTTTCTACTGATTCCTGCTAATTGTCCTCATGCCATACACTTACTAAGAGCGAACCCAGTGATCACTAACACTATAAATTTTTCTCGGATTTCTATAAAGTATCGTATATTTTATGTGTTCTCGCTGGGGGGGGGGGGGGGAGTGGATTCTTTTTAGAGTGAGGTTCTTACCATCGTAAGTGGTTTATAAACACCATCAGAGAAGTAATCTAAATCTATGTAGGTAAGAAATATCTATACAGGTTGATCAGAAAGAAAATCTGATAAAAGCATCATACGATACTGATTGTAATAAAATATCGATGAAATACTAGAGGAATACCGAAATGTCATTTTTTTCCTTTAAATGTCAAATCAATTGCCATTTATATGGAATCTCTGGACACATTTGTTCATTTCTACGTCATATATATGATTTTTCTGCTCATTTAGCTACTTCTTGATAACCAATTGGCCCTCATCATTTTAAGATAATATTATTACTGATGAATGCTTCATCATTTGTGTAAACTGGAAATAATCAATAAAAGCTCTATGAAATATGACTCCACAATTCTCACTTTAAACATTTTGTCAAATCTTGTGAGAACTGAGCAATGTAGAGCTATTTTTACCTTGTATTTCTAAAGTAAGGTGGCAACATTGCATCGTAAACATTCTTACACTCCAAAGAAGAATACTAGCGTTTCTCTCATTCAAGAGAGACAAATTTTCTACGAAACGAAATATTTCATTTGTCAAATTTTATCTAAATACAAAAAATTTGTCAACAGTTAGGCTACAGCATCAAACGACCATCTGTTGTCTCTCTGAAGAGAAATATTTTCATTCCAGAATGCTTCTTTGGTAGAAAATTTCTATTAATTGTTTTCAACATTCATCTCTTTCATTATAAAAGCGGGAGTGGTCTCAATAAAACATTCACTCATTTTCCTGAATAAACTTTGTAATGTTAGAGAATACCTTACATCACGTTGGTGTACAATAGTTACTTTTGATGCGAATTTAAAATTTTTGCTGAATGTAATGTGTCATCTTTGGCAAATTATTTGGCGATTAATCCCCGACAAGTGCTAATATTGAAAATGAATTTTTGTTTTAAACATGTTTTTTTGATCAATTGAAACAAAAAATTTATGCAAAACGGCACTTGTAGGCACAAAACCCCATACCCAATTTGATATATTTTAAGTTATTCCGTTTTAGAACTATCACCTTTACTTATTTCTGAAAGTACGGACAGACAGATGGCCAACCTCTGGTTGAATATGGCTCATAATTTGAGCTGTCTACACTATAGATGATAAACATGAACTGCATATATATAATTCTCTTCTTTTCGTAATCGTAATTTCGCACTCAAAATTTGATAGATATCTGCAAAATAGTGTGTGAGTAATGTATATTAAATTTCAAAGGTCCAGCTCAAAGCCTTTTTGAGCTAATTTTTTTACAAATAGTCATACAGGCTGACAGACGGAATTTTCCAAGAATATATTTTTGGAACTCAAAGAAGCCTAAAATGTGACGATGGGTTAAAATCTTAAGTTCGAATATTTTAGACAAATATTATACTTTCTTTATATGCGTATACGAGAAAGTAGAAAGCATATGTTTCACTGACAAATATCAATTAGTAATTAATTTGTATTGGACCATTTAGAATTCTGAATAGGTTTTGCTTCTAAAATATAAATGGTTAATTCATTATCACCTAAATGAACAGGAATTAATCCTTAGAAAAAAATGTCGTAACAGTTTAAACGATAACAAATTAAACGTGTTTTATTGCCTTCATGCTAAACACCTAAATAAATGAATTATAAATATTTTATAAATTTAAAATATAAATAAAAATTTTACAAGGAATCCTAATGGTAAAATCGAAACACAAGTTGGAAAATTTTTGGCCATTAAAAAAATTCTGATCGTGTTTTTTTTTTCTTTACAGCCATTTTCACAAAAGGCGTGAAAGCATGCTACAAAAGTTTCGGAGCCGCATATGATCGATGCCACACTCATCTGCCCATCATTGGATACCTCCTATGTTGGCCGATGAAACTCACTTTCATCTGCGATTTGGCGAGTTGTGA
>JAOUZG010010015.1:0-10095 GCA_026289955.1 Argiope argentata | reverse complement strand
AGAGAGAGAGAGAGAGAGAGAGAAGGATAGAGAAGTCTCGTGATTGTTTCAAACAGGTTTAAATTGCTTAATGACTTAAAGTAATTAATATAAATAATGGCTTAAAAATAATAATGTTCAGACATGATAACTTGAAATTTACTATCGAAGATTTCATTGCATTTAATCTTGTGATCTGAGTGTGGACTTTTAAAACTATTCAGTTTTTTTTTATCCGAAACTTTCTTTTCAAGCCGCGGTGGTATGGTGGCATAGTTCCACATTTGGAGCCTGATTGTACCGAAGAACTGCTGTGTAAACAGTTATGGTACATTCTATGTCCATCATAGCTAAATGCCCTCCTGCTTGCGTAGTACAAAAGTTTAGATCGAGTGGTTGCCAGCTCAGATGTCATCCCCGGCATTTGAAAGCGCTCAGAATTCCGAGTTCGCCTTTTAATAGCCTTATTGTTGCTTTGAAATGTGGCATTGATATATAAAGCATTAATTTCTTGATTCCGATAAATTTATTTTAAGATGTATTTCTGTCGATTAGCATAATTATTCAAAAATGCAATAAAATGCTGATTTGATGTTTGATATGTTATATTTTCTTTAAATATGCAGATTCTATCAAATTTAAAATGAAATTCACTCACTGGAGGTCTTCCATCCAATCCCCCAGGTGGGCAACTCGAATTCAGGATGAGATGCTTCCGGAATGGTGGTTGGATCTTACAATCCCTTGGAGAGTACACTAATAGGTGGGGGGGGTTGACTACTCCCATCGATGACTGGACGTACTTCCTACGGGGAGAGTTGTACCGTGGCCGGTGATGGCCATTAAAACTCAACCACAGTTCCCGCCAGTGTTGCTGTTACGGCAGTCTGGTCATTCAGTTTTATTGTTTAAATCTGTGTGCCTTAGTGGCGGGTCGGAAAGTCTAGATATGACTATTCTTCCACCCATGTTTAAGTGAACACGACAACTCAGAAACATAAAAGCTAAGTAAATGAAATTTAGCATATGGAATTGTAGATCTGTTTAATCCGATCATTTCAAAAAGGGTCAAGCAGAAACCCATTTAATTTTTTCTCTCTACTGTAAAGCATAAAACGCGTCATATTGTGTTACTATACGGACATATCGTAAGGAGAACTCTTTCCCTGTTATATAATTAAACTTATGATTCAAAAAAGATCCTGTGAATCACTAAATTTATTCTGATAGATGAAAATAATCATGTCTTTGTTTCTAGTATATCTAAAAACGTTGAAAATGTGTGTGTATTTATTTTATTCATTACATTTATTATTATTTCCATTTTAGTTATGATGATCTCAGAAGACGCCCTTTGTCACGGGACCCAAATTTGTGAGTAAAAACACCCATCTCTCTATATATATTATATTCTTTTTATGTATTCCTTTAAAATTATAATAATTAGATTTTTTCATTGTTTCAACTTGATCGTTTATTTACTTCATTTACCTTTTAGCAATTGTTTATCATTTTCTTTTCTAATTCCGGGTTCTTGCTGTTTTTTCTTCTTTGGAATTTATGAAAAGTTCAGTCACTAGTTTGTCACTCCCCTACCTTGTTCCATAACGAAATCCTTTGCGCTTAACATTCCCAAAATGGGTACGAATTGGAACCTCCTATAATATTTTCACAAAGTATTAATGCAAGCGTTTATTTCATTGATCGATTCTAAAATTCTTTTGAAAGCTGCAAGAAAATAATTTTTATTTGTTTTTGATCCGTTGTTGAATACTATTCAGAAATCCGAGCTTATCGTTTTGGACGATTTTATTATGCAGAGAGATGATAGGTAGGTTGCAAGATGTGCGCATTTTCGGATTTCTTTATTGGATATGGGCCTTCTTCCCATTAAATGCATTTTTCCCGATCCTTTATCCGATTTGTCGTATTTAACTGTAATTAGAAATTTATGCATTTATTGTTCATATGGTGTGTTTAATTTTATGGATTACTAGCCGCCTTTGGCGACCAGTTGGTTCGCCAGTATTAATGCTCGCTAAAATGTTCATATAATATTTTATGTAGCTGTGTCTCATAACAGGTTTTTCACCAAACTATATTTAAACCAAACAAATTTTAATAATCATATAATTCATTTATAATATTATTTAGTATAATTTTCTTCAGATGTTCTGTTTATTGTACTACCGAGCTACATTGTTCTATCCGAGCAATGATTGTCCCGGAATTGATATTTTACTTAAATGGAGGGAAAGGTCTAAAATTCTACATTTTTATAGAATAACGAGATTCAAATTTTCATAAATGTAAACACACTAAACAAATAAAGACACAATTGGTTTTCAGGAGATGCGAAAGTTTAAAAACAGCTTGGAAAATGCCGCGCACAAAGGAAATAATGGTGTCACACACACACACACCCTTCTCTTCTTTATTTTTCTATTCTTTTTTTCACTACTTTTCTTTCTACAAACCCTTTTTACCCTCTGTTATTCTTTTTTTTCTTTATTTATTACTTTATTTTGAGCAGACATAGATTAAATATCCATACAGACTAATAATAAAAGCCACTATTTTCTTTCTTTTTTAAACATCCCGTTATCTATAAATGAAAACCAACTGACTTCGCGTATTTCTTTCTAAGCAAATCATAAATTATTACTTCCTGCTATCGTACTCGGTGTGGGGGAAGGAAATGAAGATTTTTGGCGGGAAAATAAGAAAAGTGTCGTTTTAACTATTTTCCTCGCAGTTTTTTTATTTTTTCTCTCCATAAGAACTATCCTCGAGTCTTAACGAAAATATTAAAATAAAAATTAGCCGAATCGGTCGAGCCGCTCTCTAGTTTTGCGCTTAGCAACACATTTCGAGATCCATTTTTATTAATATAGATTCATGGGTACTGCACTACATAATTCTGCTGTTAATGTGAGTTAACTGTTTTATTATGGGCCGGGATGGCCTGGTTGGTAGAGCGCTGGTCTCGTTCTCCTTAGGTTACGAGCTCGAACCGGCCAAAAGATTCTCCGCGTGTGTGGCGACTGGCGCTCGTTAAATCTATTCGTGCTCGCAAAGTCCTCCATATCGAGAGTGATACCACTGGGGGTACTGGGTTAGAGGTGATGGTTTTCTGTTTCAGGTCTAAATTACGATCTGAGATGAGTGAATGAATATGCATGAATGAAGTCCGTCCCCTAAAAATGGTTGTGACGTGTGTGCAGCTAAATCGTACTCTTGGCCCTAGAGGGCGCTACTATTGTAAAAAAAACAAAGAGACACATTTCTTAGACTTAAATTCTGCTGATCGCATCAGCGGAGGCTTGTCCACGGAAAGTGCCATTAGTCACAACAACACTATAACTGTTTTATTAACTAAAACGTAAGCATTTGTTTTTGCCTCTTGATGTCTCATCTCTGTTTTGATGAAATTAACAACTCCTGGTGCATGTCTTAAAAAATATTCTATATTTATTCTCAAGATAAAGGTTGAGGCATGCGAAGGTCGCGATACGAACCCGCGTCGCTAAGGTCTGCAGCCGAGTAACATAGCCACAATACCAAAAGTATACTTCAGTATCGTAGATGTTATTTGGCTTTGGCCAGCACCACAGTACTCCCTCACCAGTGAGTCGGTGGAGTGCCAAGCGTTATGGCGTGCGTGTGAGTGCATGATGCGTCAAGTGAGTCTAACGGCTTTGTTTGGTTTGCTACCAACTGATGTACCATTTGAATTTCAACGACTGCAATTTCCCGTACGGTTTGCTTTCGCTTTTGACCGTAAATGAATTCCAGGGTCAATCGTTGAGTTTTTGCGGCATTAATCTTGAAAACCCATGCTTCTCTCATGAATAGTTGTATGTTGCCTGCTCCCGCGTTGGGAAACTGTCAAATTTATTTGTTTACGCGCTAAGTTATCGAACAAAAAATATCGTGTACCATAAAGCATTACAATGAAAATATAATCACATTATTACTTAATTATTTCGATGTACGAAATATAAGACTTATTTTTTAGTGTTTGGCGGCTTTGTTTTTCTTGCTGCGGCAAGTGAGTCTGACGGCTTTTGCTATGGGTGGATGTGCCAAGACTGTTGCACGAAGTTGCGTTGTCCAGGTCACCAATGTGGCGATTGAAGGTCGCGGTACGAACCTGCGACGGTAGGGTTTGTAGCCGAGTAACATAACCACTATACAAAAGTATACTTGTGTCTTGTAGATGTTATCTGGCTTATAAAGATAACAACCGCAGTCCTCCCCCACCAGTGAGTCGGTGAAGAAACGACCGATTTTTTTACTGTGACGCTAGCTTCATAAACCAGATAACATCTACGAAACTGAAGTGTATTTTTAGCATTGTGGTTATTTACTTGGTTGCAGGACCAAGCGTCGCGGGTTCGTTTCGCGACCTTCAAGGTGTTACATGAAGTGTTAACTTTCATCTTTGTTTCATGCTTTTGTGTTAAGAGTCTTATGAATTGTCTTAGCTTTTAATCATATTTATCAGCTAATAGTATATATTGAGTTATAGTGTTAGCGAAAGTTCACTACTATTCGTATTAACAATTATAAATTAGCCGTAACGCATTATTTGCTGCTGAAGCAAATATATCCTAAAGGCATTGTATTCGGCCCGACCTTTTGATTGAAAGCCTGTTCCTGTTGTGTCAAGACCAATTTCAAATTTGTGAGTAAAAACATCCCCTCTCTCTCTTTTATATTCTTTTTAAGTATTCCTTTTCCAGACTGCTGGATGGGGAATTCTCTCCCCATCCCAATGGTGTCATTTGGACATTAAGTCGAGTTCAGATTAAAAACACACACCACGCGTTCGTTTTTCGTCCTTCCAAGGAAATAAATCGTATCTTTACAGGAGAAGAGTGTCAAACCTTTCGAATATAAATCTTTCTTTATTGTGGAGGGTCAGCTACAAAGGTGAATCATTAACGAACATTCCCACGATCAGCTGCAGACCACTGGTATTTTTTTTCTTTTTCTGAATAACTATTGGGTAACAGAGAACTCAAGTTCACCGTTAATGAGAGACGGAGTTTTGAAAGAAAATAAAGTGCGAGATTTTTGAAGAACATCGTCGGATCCCGTGAAGGTTTCTAGAGAGTTCGAGAGAAACGTTGATTGTGGTTTTGAAGGAGGTGAGAGAAGCTTCAGGTGAATCGGGCTTTTGAGTTAAGATCCACCCGATGGTCATCGTCGGATCCCGTGAACTACCCCTGTAGTAGCTTGATGCACTAACAGCCTGTTAGTTTTCTTGTGACATTATTTCTACGAAATTAATCCAGGAACTATTCATGTATAATTGTTAACTGTAATATAATCAATCATACTGTTACATTTTTAGCGTTGCGGGTTCGGATTGAATGGACTTTACTTGAGGACAGCCCATTATTTACAGTTATTTACAGGATGACTCGATAAAGTAAAACTTTAGATAAACCCAATCCAGCAGTCAACAGTCCCTTACAGCGTGAATGCAAGCCCTACGCACAATAAACACTGACTGCAAAACAGCTATTGTATAGCACAACAAACAGTAAATCGCAGCGAGCTCAATAATACAACGGTGACAGCAAACGTAAACACGACGCAATAATAACAAGCGAGAAAAGTAATCCACTATTCCAGCGAGACGCTTCTCTTCCGAAAGGAAACTGCCGAAACTACGGCAACCCGTCCCTTATATAGCCGACCGAGTGAACGCGGCGCACCGGGAACTGTCTAGGGGCTACCAGAATATTCTCCTCGTCGAATAAACTCGGTTGGCGCGAAGCTCCTTGTGAAGCGTCGCCAACATTTTCTCCTTCTGGGCGCGTTCGCCGGTTTGTAACAATATTAACTTAGATGAGAACGAGTTTTTTTTTGTATATAAGGCTGTAAATAAAGAAATTGACATTTAACGCAACCTTCTTATTTGATAAGACAGGATCAAGTCATTAAAGTACTAATTTAGTATCAGTCGTAGTATTTAGTAGCAGCGGCAACACATTATTATTGTATACTGATGATTCATCGCCGCAACCTTGCGTCTAAACATTAATTTCAAATAAATTTAGAAAGGAAAATAAGAAGAAAAAAAAACCTAGCCCAGAAACGAACTCTGGTATTTTGACTACAATGTCAGTGCCTTGCTGATTGTGCAATTCGGGCACTCGGCAATGACGTCACATTATTGTTGTATAAGTTATGAAAGTTTGAGAGTTTTTTCTCGAAATTGACTGGCTATTGCACTTTTAATGTTTTACCTAAAGACATACTATCATTATATTAAATCTCATTTCGACCTCTATTTTCCAACCCGTGCCTTTCTCCTTGTTAGAGACAAAAGACAGAACATAACATAGATCACCGTTTAAAGTGAAATATCCTTGGGGCGGGGGTGGGTATTTATATATGCATTGTTAAAGCATTGATAACGATGAAAAAATCACAAGTGCCGGGTGACAGTTATCTTTCCTACACCACTAATGAAACTTCATATTGTTACACGCGGGCGAACGCCGCTGAAAGCACGGTAGGGAGAGCGATTGGCGACGGCGTCAAAGAGCTTGGCGCCAGCCGGGATGGTTTGGCGAAAGGAATAGTCTAGTAGCCGCTAGATCACGCGCCTTGTTTTGAGAAGTTTCGCTTCACCTTCGCCCGGCTATATAAGGGACGGGCTACCGCATTCGGCAGTTCTTCTCTCTCGGAAGAGAAGCATCTCCCTGGACTAGCAGATTAGTGAGCTGTGTTTGCGTTTGCGGTTAACGTTGTATTATTGAGCTCGCTGCGATTTGGCGTGCTTGCTCGGCTATATAAGAGACGGGTTGCCGTAGTTTCGGCGGTGAGTTTCCTTTGGAAGAGAAGCGTCTCGCTGGACTAGCGGATTACTTGTTATCCGCTAGTAGTTATTAGTGAGCTGTGTTTACGTTTGTTGTGAACTTTGTATTATTAAACTCGCTGCGATTTACTGTCTACTGTGCTATACGCTAGCTGTTTTGCAGACTGTGTTTATTGTGCGTAAGACTTGTATTTACGCTGTGACTGACTGTTGACTGCTTGATTGTATTTATCTGAAGTTTTACTTTGTCAAGTCGTCTTGTAAATATCTGTAAATAAATTTGTTTGTTGTTGCACTCTAGTAAAGTCCATTCAATCCGAACCCGCTACACTGAAAACGTAACAATATTATTTTTTTTTGTTCTTTACGCATACGCACAACATAACTGTTATTATTATTTTTTATAGATATTCCGCTTCTCCTGGTCTCTCATCTGCCAAGCCTTTCAACCCTGATGATATCGTTACGCAAGTGGCGCCCCCTCCTGCCGAACCAGAGAAACCGCTCATCTCCCCTGCCGCCAAAATTGTCTTGTTGATCCTGCTCGTTCTATTCGCTGTTTTCGTGTATTTAAATATGGAATCGACTCCTGTTAACCCCTTCACGCCCATGTCCGATTCCAATGTTTGAGGTTAAAGATTCCGGTGCCACTTACAATAACCTAGGGATTTTTGGATTGTAATTGATGTAAAGAATGTTTAATATATACTGCTATTTTTTCATCTCTTAACTGTTTCAGCTTTTGTTTTTATTTGTGTGATGAAATTAATAAAAGAGCAAGATTTAAATTGGTTTCAGTCTATATTATTTGCTGTCTCTCTCCGAAATCCGCTTCTTCCGTTCCATGTTGAAAAGTTTATTTAAATGAAAGTTAGTTTTTTGAACTAAATGTCTTCAACACTTTTTTCACTCATTTGTATTTTCTTATATGCTATTTAGATAGGCATTTTTATCATTAAAATAGAAATTGGAAATATCTTGTTTTGCTAATTCCGATTCCATTTTTATTTATTTATTATTATCATAACTTTCATTCTTATGAGGCATGACTCACATGTCATATTCGATTGCCTGTTTTTCAACATTTTATCCATTTTCAAAAAAAAAAAAAAAAAAAAAAAAAAAGGAGGGGGGATTTTACTTTGCATTTTCTATGAAAAAACCATTTTTCCTAAGATAAACATGATTCAGGGAATGATCTCACTGAAACTTTCTTTCATATCACACATATCATATTTCATTTTAAAATTGCTTAATTACCGTCAGAAAATTAATATTTCGTAGTAGCCATTGTATGCCTTCCATGCAAGATCTTTTCTGGGTGGGATAGCACTGTATTAGTTTTGTGTGAAGTTTTTGTTTCAACTCTGTTCAAAAGGTTTCAATTTTCTGTGCAAAGTGGTTTCAATTTTCAGATACTACTAGCCGCATGTCGGATATTAATCGCCAAGAAATTCGTAAAAAATCAGAAGGTAGATTCTTTAAAATTGCTTAATTCACGTCAGAGATTAATATTTCGTAACTATTGTGTGCCTTTCATGCAAGACGCTCTCTGGGTGGGATAACACTGTATTAGTTTTCTGTGAAATTTTTGTTTCAATTCGGTCCAGAATGTTTCAATTTTCGGTTCAAAGTGGTTTCAATTTTCAGATACAATTAACCACATGTCGGATAATAATCACCAAGAAATTCGTAAAAAATCAGAAGGTAAATTCTTTAAAATTGCTTAATTTACGTCAGAGATTAATATTTCGTAACCATTGCATGCCTTTCATGCAAGACGTTCTCTAAGATAGCACTGTATTAGAATATGCGAGAAAATTTTGGTAGACCCCCCTCTTCTCCCTCCTCCACACACAATTTTGCCTGTTTTAGCTGGGAATTTAAGTGGTTATAAGACGCATTTTCCCCCTTTGAAGTTTATGAAAAATAAATTAGATTTTTTAAAACTAGAAATTAAAGCGATTTTTAAAAGTTTAACTAAAGCATGAGAAATAGTTTTTTTTTTCATACAAATTTATGTTTATATTTTGTTTGGGTTTATGAACAATTTTTATAAACGTTAACTTTTTTTTTATAACTCTATTCTACCTTTTAGGATTTTGATTCATTTCTGTAAATAATCTGGATTTTTCAATCAATTATTCCCCCTAATTATTATCAGGTGGCGTCTCTTTCTTGAAATTTAAGTAAAGTTACAAATAAATATTCAAGTTTTGAAGATATTAAAGTGTTAACGATATTAATTAGATATTAATTAGTTAAAGATATTAATTAAGATTGGAAGATATTACAGTTGTTTGGGTTTATGAACAATTTTTATAAACGTTAACTTATGTTTTATAATTCTATTCTACCTTTTATGATTTTGATTGATTTCTGTAAATAATCTGGAATTTTCAATCAATTATTCCCTCTAATTATTATGAAGTGGCGTCTCTTTCTAGAAATTACAGTAAATTTACAAATAAATATTTAAGTTTTGAAGATATTAAAGTGTTGTATTGTCATCGACCACACAAAAGTGCACTCAGTTTTAATCACCGGAAACGTGTAAAAAAGCTATTACCAAAATTCTATTTTTACCAACTTGAAGCAAATCAAATTAAATTAATGTTCTTCACAATAAAAAAACAAAAACAAAACCTTTGTTTCTTTCATAACTGAAATGTAAATGCATTTTTATTTTCTTATGCGTGGGATATCAAAGTTATAAATACGTTTAAATAAATCTATTATTGATATCTTAAAATCTTCAGACTTCCAAAGATCTATCAAACCTAACTTTAAAACACAAAATATGTAAGTAAATTTTGATGTACTTTCCAAAATCGTTAAAAAAAAAAAAAGACACCCACTGTATTCTCGATTTCTTTAGAGAAAAATCTTCATATGCTTATTGAAAATACTTCTGTAACTTTTCAATTCAAATGTTTTTCTTTGATTCTTCTTCATTTTTACTTTAAATGAAAACATTTATTATGTGTATATTTACGTGTTTCCGTTTCTTGGTCACGTGCTATTTATATTGAAAGTTGGATTTATCTAGTAAAAATAAGGTGTACTCTCAGTTGTTTGAATCACTTTGTATATGTTTATGTTTTTATATGTATTTTTTTTAATGAAAGTCTATACCGAGTACGAAAAAAAAAAATCCGTTTTTCAAGATCTTGTCTGTCTAACAGTGTATACCAAAATTCAAAAACATTTTAAGCTAGAACATATTTGCACTTCTTGGTAACTTGTTTATTTTGAAAGTCGGACAGTTGTTTGAGCCACTG
>JAOUZG010010006.1:34350-51505 GCA_026289955.1 Argiope argentata | reverse complement strand
TGTGAGTTTTGGATGATCCCATTATAAGTTGAAACAAACTTTTAGTTTTCCGCTTACAATCGCTTTGTCAACAATACCATTTTGATATTTGGAATTGCTTATTATGACTGTATGCTTTACTTTTTAAAATTTACAGACTTTTCTTACACTTACTGAAGAATAAATATAATTATTAATTACTCCTCCCTTATTTTACTGAAACTGGTCCTCAGTCATCACGAGAATAACATGAAAACTAGGCCCCGACATGTAATAGCCATCACAGGCTCTTATTCTTCCAATAGAAGACGAAAGGTATCATCGAAAATGTAGTCAAAATATACTAATCGCCATTATTAAGCTCCTTGAAGAAGCGAGAACCTGCTTACTTGCAACTCTAACTTGAACCTGCAACAACTTTTCATCCACGTATTCGTGGAGTGCTTTCCCCACAGTGATGAATGCTGAAACATAAGGAAAGTTCCAATGAAAGTTATATATATATATTTTATTCAGTTAATAAAGAAAGAAAATATTTTAATTCCAAAAAATGCTGGGTACATCAGACAACTCGCAAAAATCCAATAATAAATGAATTTTAAAATTATTATATAATCTTCTGATTAATGTCATGAACTTGATTCTACGTTAATTGATTGTTTTCATAATGTGCGTGTATTCTGAAAAGGATTCGAATACTGAAGGAGCCTTTCAAAAGAATAATACAATCATTGTTTTCTTTTTAAGCATTGCAATGACCGATCGGATCCCTGTAAATGGACAAAGGGAGAGAGTGTTACGGTCAAGAAACGGCTGTTGGAGAGAGGTCCGTTGAGGGTGAGCATGAATTGATACGCGATCGCCTTCACTCCTCTCCGACAAGGTCATCTTAATTGGGGCCACGTGCTAAGAGTGATTTGCAGCCGGACTGTTTTCGGCGATGATCGGGCGTATTTCCGCAGAAAGATGGGGCAACGTCGGAACGGGCCTCAGAGTCGGAAGGATGCCTTTTATGGACAGGAGGAACCAAATATTTAATTATTAAGGGTTGAAATGTGGTTGAAGTTTTAAACCAGCAGAAGTTATCCCCCCCCAAATTTTCTAACAAACGGTCTTGTAAAGATGTTATTCCAGAAAACCCCCTGCATGACATTGGCGTAAAATAATTACGGAATTTTAACCTTTGGCGGAAATCTAACATTTTTGCAGCATCTCTCACGTTATCTTAGGCTAAGGTTTCTCTACTAAGCAGTTAATGGCATTCAAAAATCGAATTTGTACTTTAAATGAATTTTTTTTTCCAACCGTTTGAAATTAAAATTTGACTTGAATTTACAATCGTAGTCCCAAAATGAACACTTAATTAGATACACTTAACTTAACTGAATTAGATAGACTTAAGTCTTTGCATTTTTAAATTATCGTGTCTGCAGGCTTCTGAAAGCAAAAGCCGACGGATGATCAACCTCTTCTTGAATGTGACTCAAAATTTCTTTGGTTTCTAAAATTCTGTGCATCGAATTTTATTTATCTAGCTCTCTTCTTTTTGTAGTTATAGTTTTAAATTACATTCAAACAATAGGAATGGCCGTCTTAGTCTAAGTAGATTTTGCTCAAAATTTGATAGATATTAAATCTGTGCTGCAAATTTGGTTAAAAGTAAATATACAAACCTGCTAATATACTAATAAGTATACTAAAAAGCATGTAAACTAAATTTCATCCGTCTAACTCAAAGTATTTTCGAGTTATCTTTTGTCACAGATAGACAGATGTAATTCCGAAAATAAGATTTTCGATTACAAGGAGATATGAAACATGGAGAATCTTCAAAATCCCGAGTTCGAAGTTTTTAATGCTTAAAATACTTTCTGTATATTTTCTGTATGAAAAAGTAAAAATCCAATTGGAGTTATGCTTGATTTTCTTGAATACTATATTATGCTTCGTGGCGAAATGAGAAGAAAATATTTATGGCAAAACCATATGAGGAATTTATTTTGTCAAAGTTAATGCATTTTCGAACAATTGCGTTCAAATATTCGCAAATATAATGATCGATCAGTCTCTTGACGAGATAGATTGAAATTTGGCATAGACCTGCAGTTCTTATCATAATGACACATGGTAAATTTTCTCTATTTACCTTTGTACCTTCTAGATTGCAAATTATAGAGAAAGCATTGTAATCGTCAAACTCGAAATTTTCGTAAATCTCCACGTTTTAAACATCCCTGAGTTCGAAAACCACATTTTTTTTAAAAAATAGTATACCTGTCTCTGACAAATATGACACAAAAAATCTTTGAGCTTGATATCTGAAATTTAGTATATGATTTTTACAACAGATTATAAATTTCATTTTTGTTAACTAGTTAACAAAATGAAACTAGTTATTTTGTTAACTAGTTAATTTTGTTAGCTAGAAATTCTAGCTAATCCTAGTTCTTAGAAATTACGTCTGTCAATCTGCTATCAGTTAATACGATAACTAACAGACGAATAAAGCTTCGTAGAAAAAATTCGATGCATAAATTCAACAACTATATTGTATGCACCTATCAAATGTTCAGTCAAACCCAACATGATATTGATGGCCTGTCTATCTGTACTTTTAGAAGCAAGAAAACGTGATAATTAATAAAGATTAAAATAAAATCTGTTAGGCTTATTTCAGTGTATCATGTCAGACCACTCGTGCAAGTTAAATAATGTTTTTATTCATTTTAATTGCTTCGTTGAATGAGTCACTTTAGTATTGCAAACGATAACACTTTGTATCGCATTTATTGTTTAAAAAATATCACAATTCATTTTATATAATCACGTGCTCAAAATGGCATTTCTAGGTTTTATTTGCTGTAGTCATTGACTTACTTTTTTTAAATTAGAGTTTTGTGCTAAATTTACGCCAAATTTAATATTCCGTAATCATTGCACGCCAATGAAATGCAACGAAATGCTATATTCTCTGAGATCACACCTTTGTGAAAAAGTATGCGTGAAAGTTTTGGGAAGCCCAATTCCATCGTTTAAAATATTATGTTCACAAAAATATGAGACGATGACAGGTTCAGACGATGACAGATGGATATATCTCAAATTTGACAGGCATTTAAATTTTTTATGAAAGAACCGCATATGAAACTACCTGCCGAAAGATAATTGAATTTTTGAATTATCGTATTCATATTCAGATAGATATAATTGAAAAACTGACTTCGGTAAAAGCAAAAGTAAGAAATTTATTTAAATTTATTAAGAATCAAAATCCTTTCTGTAATAATAATAATAATAATAATAAATAAAAATAATAATAAAATAATAATAAATAATAATACAAATAAATAATAATAATGTTGACAGACATTGCTTACATTTATAAGAAACTTCTACACTTAAAATTCTTCATGTAAAAATGTTCATTTTCAAAAAAATAATAATTTATAAATTAAAAAAAAATTCTTCTGTATATTTTTAACCACAATATCCTCAAGTCCACTCTCAATAAATGAAGAAAGATGCTGAAAGAATATCGAAAAAATGTGCAGATATTTAATAACTATTATATGAAAAATTAATTACTTATTTCTCCAAAATAAAATCATGCCATATTTTACTTAAATCATACAAATATGAACCGTTGATAATCTTTATTTCTAAAATAAATCATATATTGACAAATATTTTATTAATCGATGTTAATGCTTGCTCTAATTTTTTAATTGTATACGTTTTTTCCATAAAATAACTTTACATTCCAGGTTTAAATGTAGTAGATGTTAAAGCTTTTTCATAAATTATAATGTCATTCCAAATATTATCTTAAGCTTAAAATACTTGAGAAAAATGACAATTAATATCTTGTCGACAATGAAACATACAAAGAAGGATAATTTGTTTTACTAGTTTACTTCAAAGTGCATTATTATCTTTCCTCAAACGATTTGACGTTAATCTGACAACTAAGAAAACCTTTTCAAATCGTACATGGAATTTTAAAAAAAATCGAACTTCTAGCTAGTCCTAGTTTTATGTTTTCAACTTTAAGTTTTTGTACAAACAATTGGTGAAAAAAACAAGACACACGCTCTTAAAAAAAAGCAAAAGGAAGAACAGGTACTTCATCCTGTGAAGAATCGTTCTGCTCGAGGAAGTGGAACTATGGAATGATGGAGATTTTTTTTTTTTGCCTTATACCTTTTGTTTCTTTTTTTCTGTCTTCTAAACTCAGTTAAATATAGTAGAATAGTGCAAATCACGAATAGAAATTACTTTTCTGTCCCCATTAAAATCAATAAACGATCCGTGATGATATTTTTCAAAGCAATCGTCCATCGCTAATTATTCTTTGAATAGTCATTTTTAAATGGAAAAGAAAAATAAAACACAGCATTCATTAAATTTTTGTCTATATTCCAGTCGATCCGCATTTCTGCGAAAGATGTCAGGTGTCCGTGACGTCACAAATATACGAGAAACGCAACAAAGCAAATCGTTAAAATTAACTATACGATGTTTTCACGGCCTTATTATTAAATAAGCCGAATATATAATTGAGGCTTGTTATTAAGAAAGGCATTTCATAGATTTTGTTTTGCAGTATTAATAGAATAATTTTAATTTGTGCTTTCATTTCATTTACTATAACTTGCCCTCTAATTCCTGAAAATTAACCCTTTGCACTCCGATGGTGCCCCTGACTCACCATTCAAGATTGTGCATCATTTTGACGTTTTATTTATTTATTTTTCAAAATTGTTAAAAACGCCTACATAATGGTTTAGAGATGTAGATTAATTTTTTAAAGAAATTCGACTTAAAAGAACTATGTATATTTATTTTTCATAGCAATAAACAAATCTTTTTTCATAGCAATAAACTACAAAGTGAAAAGAACTAGATGAATAAAATTAAGTATGCAGACCTATCAAATTTTGAGCTAAATTTAATAAAGGAATGAACTTCTATCTGTCCACACTTTCAGAATCATGTAAACGGAATGTCTTAAGTAAAGTATATCGAATTTGGTATGTGATTTTGTGACTTCAACTGTAATTCTGATTTAATTTTTTTTGCCGTACCCCATCTGATTTAATTTTTTTTGCCATGCGACACGTTTTCTGTGATAACATCGCTATTAGTGAATATAAGAGAACCTTTTGGGGAGACCACACCTTCTCCCCCCCCCCAAATTTGCTTGATAAGGAGTGTGTTTCCATTTTTTTTCAGGCGTAGTTATATAACATTATTATTAAAATATTATATAATATTAATATTATATAGTATTGTTATATAACATTCAGGTTTTGTTGCGGAGGTATTGTAACTTTTAGTGTCTCCTTTACAAAGTATATAAAGAAAGAAACTATTTTAAAAGTTCAAAACATTTAAACGCGAGATATTAACGAATCCCCATGTTTCAGTCTTCCCTGAATCCATCAAGAACACTTTTAAAATTATGCCTATCTGTCTCTGGACAAGAGAACTGAAAAACGCTACGAGCTGCAGGGCCTGACTTTGCCTAATTGGGGCCCGGGGTAAAACTTCTTTGGGGTCCCTCTTCTGTTTCTCTACTTCAGCAATGAAGAACGCTCATTAAAGAATGAAGCGTAAAATAAACTTTCAATTCGATTGGGGGACCCTCTGATGTGGAGGCCCGAGACAACTGCCCCTTGTGCCCATGCCTTAAAGAGACTCTCCTGAACTGGACAGATGAAATGCGGTATATAAACTTAATTTATAGATATATATCAAATTTTACACAAAATCTGTTCAGAGAAATGCTGTTCATCTGTCTGTCTGATCTCTATTAAATGTAAATAACTAGGTAAGTAAAATTTGGCTCGTAGTCTCAGTATTCAAAACATAAATCTGTTCCAAATTAGTAAACAAATTCTTCAAAAAGTTGAACGCCTGTTAGCCTATGTTTTTATAAGAATATAAAGACAATAATTCAAAAGCTTTACAATTTAATCAAATGGATTTTTGTTTACTGTTTTAGACCCTGAAGTGGGAATTCTTTCAAAATTTTCAACCAAAACTCTTAGACGGTTAGCCATCCATCGTTCTGTTCTTTCTCTCGCATATTAATGCTGCAATTCAAAGACACTGTAATTTAAATAAATTAAATTTGGTATGTGATCTTACGATTATATATAGAGTTCTATGCAAAATTTTGATCTAAAATATGTCTAAAAATTATACTCTATTTTCTTTGTATTTATGTATTAATCTTATTTTTTAAAAAAGATAAAAGTTGAATTAGATTCACATCAAAAATCATTATTTGATAAATATTATCCGCTAGTTCTGTGCATTTAATGCAAGAGTACCAATTTTCGTTGCTGTAATGCGAATCGCACAACTATCACGTGTGTGAACTCTGGAAATAAAAATCTGTGCATTCGTGGTGTTTACAGATTTGTCCAAAGTCCATAATTTAATCCGAATGGGAAGAGGAGGATATCACCTTCTAATAGAAATTATGCGAGAAAGCTTGCAAGGACCATTCTCCCCGGTTTTACCATTACATTTAAAATTGCATATTGTGACGGTCACATAATTCTATCACCTTCTCTTTGGATGCAATAAATGGCATTACATTATTAAAATCCAGTAATATTTCCCACGATCCTCCTAGGGGGTTCATCATTAAGTGAGTGTAGTGAATTTTTCTGTTCGCGTTTGTATTGTCTTGCGAAATGTGGAACTTAGAGTATAGTTAAATAACTATTCCTGAAACTATTCTATTATTTTCCTCTACCTCATAATGAAATAACAGAGCTCCGTCACTCTACGACATATATTTTTAATATTTTTTATTCAAGCAATATTGAAAGAACAAACCAAAAAAAGCGTTTTTTTTTTTAATTATTATTTAGACGTAAAAGTAAAATCTAACGAATAATTTGCTAGAAAAACTGTATGCTATCCTGAATAATACGTGTTATAATGCTCTCGTGTGATGTTCTTTTTGTTCTACTAGAACTAGACTAGGACAAAAAAAATGTCAGATTACAGCATACCTTAACACCATTTTACCGAAAAAGTCTTCATTTAGTTAAGATATATAAAGCTACTTTAAAAATTTAATTATTAAAATAATAAGCTTTAACTAGAGAAAACCTGTGGTTCAAGTTAAGAGAAAAAATAAAAACAGTGGTAAGGGAGCAAGTGAATTTTGACTCTGTTTAATAAACATTTGTTCTTCGAACGCTGTAAGCATTTAAGATTTACAATAAAAGATTAAAATTAAATCTGCTATGCATATTTTAATGTATCATGTCAGAACATCATTTCTTGAACGGCCAAGCACCACGTGCTCGTGCAAGTTAAATTATATTTTTATTTATTTTCATTGTTTCATTGAATGAGTCACTTTAGTACTGCAAACGATCCAAAAAGCTTTGTCTCGTATTGATTGTTCAAAACAATATCCCATTTCCTATTCATTTTATTTCATATAATCACATGCTCAAAATGACATTTTTCTAGGTTTTATTAGCTGTTGCCATTAATTTTTTTTAAAATCCCGAGCTTTTGTAAATGCAATGGCCACCCGTTATTAAAAACTGATTTATTTTTTTAGATGCTCGTGCAGATAATAAAATTATTATTTTTCACCTACGGATTTATTTATTTATTTATTTTTGCCTACTGATTTTTGTTGACTCCAAAAACCTCATCCCAAAAACAATATCATGTTCTGACATGATAATAATATTAAACTTATAACTCTTTAATTTAATTCTTTTATGTAAACATAAGAATTCATTTTGTGTTAGTAGATACCGAGTGACCTGACTCATGACATTTTAGATTTCTTTTGTCAGTATTGTTTGAAATATTTAATGAAAATTGTCATTATATCGTAGTATTTCAGCTCTTGACGATGAATTAACGGCAAAGAAAGGACAGGAAAAGCTTTACGAAATGAATTTAAAGCAATATTATTTGTTAATTCTACTTTTAGACGCACCGTTTGTGGCAACACTAATGAATAGTTTTCCGATTCGTTTGCCTTTTTCTCATTTTCAGCAATAGTCTGAATACATAAGCAATACACCTGTTAACCCTGCATTTCCCCCCCCCCCAAATAGTAATAAAGGATCTAGCAATATCATATCAAGAAAAATGGGAAGGGGGGGGGAACAAAGAAAGAATTTGCCAATTTGAAAGGGAAACTAATCGTGAAGTTGATACGTTGGTGGCAAGTCGTGAATCAAGTCAAAATTGAACTATTATTTAGATATTAATTTGCAGGATTCGAGGATAAAATCAGAGTTCGCGAGCAAAAGTTAGCAGAGAGCAAAGGCCCCTTGTTAATAATTTCCAGATTTAAAAAATAATTAAAATATTGCTTACTGTGTTAATTTGCGCGAAATGTGAGGAGAAAGAATTATCGTCTGAATTTTGCATGTTGTGTATACTTTTTATCCCGATATGTTTGTTTTGTTTTTAATCTTTCTGTTTCACCTGCCATTTCTATTCCCTAAGCTCTCTTGTTGTTATGTGAAAGGAGGAACATAAACGAAACATTTCGTCTGCTGGGACATTCATCGCAAACATGCTTACATATACAGCTGTTCTACGCTTGCGGTTGTGACGTCATTATTCCATTGACACCCAGTGACGGTTTTCTTTTTAAAGTGGTGCTTTTTTTTATAGATGAAAACATTTTTGATACAATTTGCTTAGAAAAGGAGGCGACATACAAATAGATGGGCAAAAGTGATGAAAATGGTTGGTAAGATGAAATCGAAATATAATGGAAGCAAAAATCAGCTTTTAATAACAACGCGTTGTCATTGCATTTACTAAAGTTCTGATTTTAAAAAATAAGTTAATGAGTGCAGCAAATAAAACCTAGAAAGGTGTCAAGTTGAGCACGAAATGAAACAAACAGGAAATAGGAATATACGAAACAAGAATATACAAAATGAAATAAACAGGAAATGTGATATTTTTTTTAAACAATAAATGCGAGACAAAGTTTTTTGGGATCGTTTGCAATACTAAAGTGACTCATTCAATGAAACAATGAAAATGAATAAAAGCATAATGTAATTTGCACGAGCACGCGGTGCTTGGCCGTTCAAGAAATGATGTTCTGACATAATGCACTGAAATATGCATAACAGATTTCATTTTAATCTTTATATAATTTTTTCTTCTTAACCTTCAGTTTATTTATACAAATGTTGGCAAAATTGGAAAGTCAATTTGCACATAATTAGGTGGCGTCATTAGTATAAACACAAATGTAATTAAAATAAAAGGATTAATTTATAGTTAAATTCTGAAAATAACAAAATAAGATTATTATCATCGGCAAAACAAAAATGTTTAAAAATTTTCAAATTCTCTTTAAAATCAATAAATGAGATGTGACCAATTTCATTTAAAAAGAATTAACCAGTGATCCAGTTTCTAACTGGATCATGGATTCGATGCTCGATTCCACTGCAGAGTCGCTAAACAAACTAAACCTGGTGCGTTTTAAAACTATCACCGTGGTTCCCTAAAGGCGTAGAAGCTTGGAAAGTGAAGCATAGCTCACCTATTATACTCTCTGGCCAATGAATTAGAAACCCAAGATCAATATTTTATTGCACCACCTTTTGCACGGATAACTGCTCTGATTCGTTTGGGCATCCAGTCTACATGCTTCTGGAATATACCATGCCTTGGCTATGCAACTTTTTAGATCTTATAAATTAGATAGACGAGGAGACTGGTGTCGGCTGCGTCTTTCCACCATATTCCACACATTTTCTATGGGATTAAGATCCGAGCTATGCGGTGATCAGGGAAGGTGTTGGAAGTCAGGCTGATACTCAGCGAATCCATTTTGAACACTTCTGGCGCGATATATAGTTCCATTATCGTCCATGAAGTATTCGTCACCATCAGGATAAAAATGCAACATTGCAGGATGCACTTGATCTGCCAGTATATCTAGGTATCGCATGGCTGTTTGGTTATCCTCGAGGAACACCAGGGCACCCTTTCCATGCCAGCAGAACATGCTCCATATCATGATACTCCCTCCAGACTCTTGCACAGTGCGAGTAAGGCAAGTTGGATTCATGGCTTCGTGGGGTTCTCGCTAAATTCAACGTCTTCCATCAGTGCAATGTAAGGTGTAACATGATTCATCCGACCACATTACCCGTTTCCAGTCCTCAGGCGAACAGTCTTCTTTCCCGACACCACTGCAAACGAATTTTCGCGTGTCGGGCAAAAATGAGATGTTTTCTCACAGGCACTTGACTATGCAATTCCTGATCCTCTGCAGTTGTCTGCACAAGGTCCGAGCTGAAATCTGTTGGGAAGAGCCTTGGTTGACGATTTGTGTCAGTTGAGTTACAGTAGAGTCCCTGTTCTGCCATATAATCCGTCAGAGACGACGCCGATCACTCTTTTGAAAAACTGTGCTTCAACCACAGTCACGTCTTCTAGAGAAGGACTGTGGGTTCTGATTCCAACTTTTGAAAACCTTTGATCTGGCTGCTTTTGAGATCTGCCGTCTTCGAAATCGAGGCACCTGCTAAAGGGCACCAACAATAAGTCCTTTTTCAAATGGTGAAAGATTTGTCGCCTTTCCAATTTTACTTCATTTATCGCGAAAATGACTCTTGCACCTTATTTATACTATTTTAACCACGTGTAACCTACGTGATAACAAAAAATTTGTATACTTCATTCCTATCACATTTCAAATCTCAAGATTTCTAATTCATTGGCCAGTGAGTTATTTGGATGTAAATATAACAAACTAAATTTATGATTTCTTTCGCTCTCTTTTTTGGAATTATATTTTCACAGACAGGAGAACAACATAATAATCGAAAATTATTTTTCTGAACTGAATAAAGTGTGAAACATGATGAATCAACCGAACTTCGAAGTAGAATTTTTACTTTCGCGTATACGAAGTTTAGGGAGTATGTTGTAATTGTCAAAAAGAAGAAACTCAACATTTTGACGAATCTCAACATTACAGGCATCCCCGATCCAGAAAAATAACCCCAGTATATTTCTGAAGGTCACCCCAGTTTATATGATATAGACAACTCAAAAATGTTTTGAGGTAAATAGATGAAACTTGGTATGTATTTACACCAAATTTGTAGATTTCTGTCAAATTTACAGCAAAATCCAGGCAAAGAAAAATTGGTTGGCTGTTTGAATGCAAGTTAAAGTGATATTACAAAACAAATAGAGCTAGATGGATAACATTCGGTAAACAGTTTTATTCTTCATAGTGTAGATACCGAACAGCCTTATTCAACAAGTGTTTGGCCGTCTATCAGTCTACATTTTCAAAAATATGTTGTTATTGTTACAAATGGTACTTGCCATTGACAAGGGCGCTGACGTCCGTCAGCGGTTTTAAGCCGAATGAGCGTCTCTTGTTTTTGAAGTAATACCAACTAGAGCCAAGAGTACGATTTAGCTACACACTCATCACATTCGCTTGAACAGCATCTTTTTACAGGGGATCACATTTACACCTTTCACAGATCGTACACAGAACAGCCTTGCCTTAACCGGGACTCCCAGATCACGAGGAAGAAGCTTTACCTCTGAGCTAGAACGCCGAATTTTCGAAGAAAAATATGTAAATTGCGATAACTCAAAAATGCGATGCCTTAAATATGCCAAATATTATATGTAATTTTTTAATTAAAATTGTAAATAAGTGCCAAATTTTGATTTTAATAATTTGATAAAAAAATTCTTCTAAAGCTCCACATTCGATTTTGGGAACTATTAAACACACGTCTGTGATTAACCGCTAAAAAATTCACCAAAGATCACGCGATAGATTCTGAAAAAATTTGCTACATTGAAGCCATATTTTAATTTTTTGTTACTATCATACGCTAGTTCATACGACTTACAAGGCGTCCTGTAGGATAACAGCTTTATAAAAGACCATTTGAGAAAATTTTGGGGAATTCACTCTCGCTGGTTATTAGCCATGATCTATCGTTTTTGTTTATAACAAAAAATGAAATGATTATAGTAAGGAGAGTTTAGATACTGGTATTTCCAAAAGACTATAATCATAAAATATATTTAATTGGTTACGATACTTTGATTACAAATTATTGTAATCGATTTTGCCGATAAGTCTTCACTTTTAATAATTTTTATACCACAGATAAAAAAAAAACATTTTTAGAATTATGTCTGCCTTCTGTCAATGAAGGGAAGTGAATTAGACCGATGAAATTTCGTTAGTTTTCTTGCTCCAAAATTACAATCTATCAGAATTTATTCGAAATCCTGTTGCATGAAGTTTGTCGATCTGTCCGCATGATTATAATCAACCGAGTCATAAAACCGTAACAACTCTGCATGAGTGAAATTTGGTATATAATTTTATCCTCACTGTTAAAGTCGTCTATCAAGATGTAGATAAAAGCCGTTGAACTGCCTGACTATTTATCTAGTCGTGGGTTTTGAATTATAAACCAGAGTGAGTGGTCTCTACAAAACTTTCTTACCTGCTCTTTAACAAAGATCCTCAAGTTCCCTCAAAAAAAAATGTGCCTCATAGATTTGGTAAGCCAATGAGTTGCATAAATGAAATTTAGTATTTGGTCTTGGCAATCACAATTTTATTTTTGTATCGAATACTCATCGGAAAGACTATCCCATTCGAAGACTTTGCATTTGAAATCAAGAAACCTATATCGAATATTGAACTGAATTGGCCAAATAGAAGTCGGCTTTCACTGCATTGTAAATCATTTTCACAAATCATGCCTTGTCATGTAAGCATGCAAAAAAGTCGAAAAGAGAACTCTCTGTAGGTGATTGACGAATTTTGAAATAAATCTACCATTCTATGTAAATTACTGCGGCTTCCCCCTTCTCTAAGCATGTAATTTGCACAAATCATGACGGCTTAAATTTTTTTTTTATCCTTTTGGGATTTGGATGAAATATGCTTGGTTTAATGTTTCATCTGTCGAACGAAAATTCTTTGAAGGCGAAGACGTTCCAGGCGAACCATGTCCACACCCTCGAGGCGCAGCAAACGATCTCGTGACGACCCTAGTGGACACGCAACGATAGTTGTGCGCGTGTGACCTTCTCATCAAGCATGATGTAAAGCGCAGATTGCTTCCCCAATAAGCACTGACCACAGCATTCGCGATTCATTTCCAAGCTTTATGCAACGTCAGAGATGGTCATCTATCCTCTGGTGTAAGATTTAACGGTCAATTAGCATGCATGGAATTAATGGAATTCTCCGGTCTTAAATTCGATATCGTTTGTCAGAGTGGACTAAATGGACTGAATTATTCTAATTCGATCAGTGTTCTCTGGCCTATACTTTTTCTTGATTCGAATCTCTAACTTTCAAAATAAATTGCATGTTTTCAGACAGACTACCTATGTACAAATATTTGAAAATATTCTCCCGAAGTTATTGTTAAATGATAACTTATAAACTATCGACTTTTAAAGTCTATACAATTCATATATTTCTAAAATCAATGAAATACCCTTTGTTTTATTAGATTAAGACTTTTTGTTTTATTTATTTTATTAAAATGTAGGAATTATTAGAAAAAACTTTCTGTTAATATAATACGGTTTAGAAAAATATTATTCTATTAAAAATTTTAGCAAATGGTCCAAATCCGGTTGATTCAAATCCAAAATCCGGCAAAAATTTCCCGATCTGAAATCAGAATTTTAGACAAACGGTAAATCTAACTGCAAAGAATAAAACTGAATGGTAAATTTTAAATGATGCATTTTATTTTTTTGGCTCTAAGAATAATCGGTTTTGCGTTTCTTGAAATGCAGAATATGTCTTGAGTCATATTTGCTTAGCACTTTTATTATGACCACAAATTAAGTTATTAAAATATGCTCAACCGCATATCTTTTGAGCAATCGCCGGGTTTTTTGTAAATACTTCATAGAAACCATAATAGGGATATTTTATGAATAACATTTTAATCGATTTCCAAGATGTGATGCATTTTTAGATGTTATATTTCAACAGTAATACTTATTCAATCTGTCGTTCAAGGAGCAATTCAAAAATGTGTTATCAAAAACGTATTTAAAATGGTATAAACTTACTTTAATTGCACAATATACTAATATATATCTTTTTTAAAATAAAATTTCAAAATCATTTTAATGTGTAAAAATGCTTGACAATTTTAACCCTTTGCACTCCGATGGTGCCTCTGACTCACCATTCAAGATTGTGCCTCATTTTTACATTTTTTTTTAAATTTATTTTTTCAAATTTAATTGTTAACAACGCCTACATAATGGTTAAGATATGTAGATTAATTTTTCAAAGAAATTCGACTTAAAAAGAGTTATGCATATGTATTTTTCATAGCAATAAACGAATCTTTGTATTAGGTGAATAATTTGGCATCTAGTTATTTGTCGGAGTGCAAAGTGTAGATAAATTTTCGCTTATTTTGTCTTGCGCGAAAAGAACTAATGTTACTGAGGCGTACGAATTTCGAGAACAAGATGTTGGTTCGTATACTGTCGTTGCCTTCTGGTTACATTTCAAAAATGACCTGTGTTGAAACAAACGATATGTTAATCAAACGTATCAAAACAATTTTCATTTGAAATTGATTTGATAAGTTTCAATTCAATTTGAAAAACATGCATTTTTCATTAAGTTTACTGATGCCTTTTATTCAAACGTTCTAATTTACACGGCCTTTCTTTCTTATCTTGGTAAAGAAAGTCATCTGAATAGATACGTCATGAATCACACGCTTGAGTTGGCTCCCAACGTATTAAACAGCCACCACACAATCATTCTTTTACCTTTTTGTCAAAAATAAATGAAGATCATAACTAATAACCAACGAGCGTGATATCCTCAAAACTTTCTCGCATTTTCTCTAATATCCAGAGCATATCTTGTATAGCATTGTTCAATCAATAGATAAGAAATATTAACATTTTTCGTCAATTTAAAACTTTTATTGACTCTATTCACAGATCCTTAGCGATTTTTTGGGCGATTAATCTCTCGTGGGCTGTTAAATCGAATTTGTATTTTAGATGCATTCTCATCCAACTGATTGGAACAAAACTCTAATATAGAATTAAGTTTGTAGTCAAAAAATCACGTATCAAATTAAATGTATTTTCATGGCGTTTTTGAATTATCTATCTCACTTACATATTTCTGAAAGTGTAAACCGATAGATAGTTACCTCCTTGTAGAATTTGGCTTAAAATTTTATAAATATTTACACTGTAAAGATTAAATATGTGTATCAAATTTTACCTATCAAGCTCTGTTCATGTTGCAATTATTATATTAACTAATATTCGAACAACTGGTCAGACAGACTTTCACACAATGATTTTGATCAAAATTTGGTATTAAAATCGTATACCGAATTTCATCCATATATTTCAAGGTGTTTCTAAGCTAAATTTGTCGCAGATTTACAAAAACAGAGAGCCAGACATTTCTCAAAAATGTAATTTTCGAACTCAGGGAGATTTAAAATGTAGAGATTCGTCGAAATATCTCGTGTGAATTCTTTCATGATCACAATATTTCTCTATACTTCATATTCGAGAAAGCAATCATTTATTTCGATTTAAAAAAAAGAAAGTCGAAAATAAAAACTTACTTAATGCCTCCATACAGTGGTGTGTGTGGATTGTGAATTCATATTAATCTTTTAAGTCTTCTCCTTTTTTTAGTCGCAAACATATTATCATGCATATTCAATTACGAATTTTTTGAGTGCTTAAGATATTTATTTATTAAGTATTGAATATTTTATTATGTGTTATTATATAATATTATCTTTGAATGGCTTCACCTTAGACCTTTAAAATGAGATGATTCAAAGCCTGGCATGGTTGAATTTACGGGTATGACTAGTAAAATGATAATTCGTTACTATGCATCATACTGTGAAACTGATACAAACTGCGGGGAAACTCAGTGTTGTTTATTTGTGTCAAACAACCAAAATATTTCACTTTTACAGCAAGTTGCGAAATTACGTAATTCGATAAACTTGTTTTGCATAAAAACTTTCACTTTTGATTCTCTGATTTAAAATTAGAAACAATTAATTAGATTATGTCCGGATTAATTACCATTAAGTTGGCCATAATTGTTTGGTACCAAAATTAACAATATTTTACACAGCTAAAATCTTATTAGTTTTGTCATCGATTTCAAATACATTTTTAATCTCGGTTATAATTTCATGATACATTTCATTATTATAACAAAAAAAAATAGTTGAATCATCTACATAATGCATAAAATAGTTTTGACCATCATTCTTAACGAAAATGCAATTGTCTGAAGTCAATTACATCAATCCAAACTTTTCGAAGCCAACTTTTGGTTGTCATACACTAATTTATACCTTATTGAAGTAAGTTATAAATATACCTTTTCAATTTACAAACCTGTTCCTTTTCAATTAATTTTTCATAACCAGGTGGACATAACGTATAAACGATTTTTACCAGGCTACTATACAAAGGTGTAGATTTTAAACTAAAGAGCTTGTCATAATTGGGGTCGTGTGTGTTTTGTTGCGACTCCAATCATTGCAACGTTTCACAGAAATAATTTTATTTACGGTTTAACTAAAGAAATTAAATTAATCTAATTGATAGAGTGAAAAAAAATAAAAATATCGCAGAAAACAGAAACTTGATTATTTTTTAAACTGCAAAATAAATAACTTTTTTTTTAAATAATGTGAATTTTCATCCATATTCATGTATCCAACAGTCTGATACCTTAAAGGAATTCGTTTCATTTTTCATTGCCATTTCCAACTTGTTCCAACGAACACTATTTATTGCTTCTGTATAAGTATTCCGAGCATTATGAGCCATATCTGCTGACATTTGTTTAGATTTGAGTCTTTCCGAATGCCTAAGTGGGACCAGATTTACATCATTACTCTTCAACTCATCATCAACAGTTGATTGATCCCCCATGCCACCCTCTGCCTTACAGGAAGCACGGACTTGAACGGAATCGATATTTACTCACTCGCTGCAGGTTCCTCAAGAATTTCCAAGTATGACACTTCATTTTTTCCCCTAGTTGATCTTGTTTCTTTTTGAAGAGGATTCTAGCAGTGAATATCTCAAGTATTCACTTATATTTTTG
>JAOUZG010010006.1:3488-24782 GCA_026289955.1 Argiope argentata | reverse complement strand
GTGTTTGACCCATTTTAAATTAAACTTAGTTAATTAATCGTTTTTTTTTTTTTTCGAATTCATTATGAAGTACTTTTGAATTGGAATTAAACGGAATAAAGGGAATTGAAATTTTTTAAAACCAATTTTCGTAACCCCAATTGGCGTAGAAAATTCACGCATTTGCTTAAAAATTTAAAACACTGTCCTTCTAACTGCCAAACATTTGACGTCAATCAAAATATAAAAAAGGAGTGTTAGGATTATTTTTAGTTGATTGGGCTTCATGTTGATTAGGCTGCAGGGATATTTAACCCTTTGCACTCCAAAATATAATTAGATGCAAAATTATTCACCTAGTACAAAGATTTATTTATTGCTATAAAAAATAAATACACATAGTTCTTTTAAGTTGAATTTCTTTGAAAAATTAATCTACATCTCTTAACGATTATGTAGGCGTTTTTAACAATTAAATTTTTAAAAATAAATAAATAAAACGTAAAAATGATGCACAAGAATAGTAAGACAGAGGCACCATCGGAGTGCAAAGGTTAATATATGCCTGCTCTAAATTAAGTTTTGGCAAAGAAGAAAAAGAATAAGAAAGGAGAAAAAAAAAAAGATTTGTAGAAAGAAAAGGAAAGAAGAAAAAAAAAAGGAGGGGGTGCAGAAAGAAAAGAAGGATTTGTGTGTCATTCAAAATGAAATTGTCGGTGAATTAAAAATACATGATTCAGTTAAATTGTGTAATTAGCCAAGATGATGTCACTTATCCAACAGAATTTTTAAACTTACTGGATTTCCCAGGATTGCCGCCTCATAATACTCGATTGAAAGTAAGTTCGGTGGTCATAATGTCTCGAAATATTAACCCACTATATCTATGTAATGGCACACGACTAGCAGTAAAAATATTACTGAACAATGTGATTGATGCAACCATTATAAAGGGAAAATATAAGGGAGAAGATGCATTTATACCTCGCATCACAATAGTACCAACTAACTTACCATTTGAATTTAAACGATTGCAATTTTCAGTGCGGATTGCTTTAGCTATGACCATAAATAAATCCCAGGGTTAATCGTTGAGTTTTTACAGCATTAATCTTGAAAACCCATGCTTCTCTCATGGACAGTTTTATGTTGCCTACTCCCGCGTTGGGAAACTGTCATCTTTATTTGTTTACGCGCCAAGTAAGAATATATATATATATATATATATATATATATATATATATATATATATAATCGTGTACCATAAAGCATTACAATGAAAATATAATCGCATTATTACTTAAGTCTTTCAATGTACGAAATAGAAAACTTATTTTTGCAAGTGATCGGTGTTTAGTATCAAGGCATAACTCAATAAATGAAGTGATTACTGTGAATTTCGCTTCTCCCCTTCTATTAGATTACCAAAGGCCAATAACTTTTGACAGAACGAAGTTTGTCGGTGCAGCTAGTAAAGAAATATAAATCCTTGGCGTGAATTAAGCATATTTACTTAATCCAGCTTGAGAATAAGTATTTTTGATGCCATTTTGAAACCAATTGAAACCAAAATTTATAACGTAGCTACAGGTGCAGTGGCAGGATGCCATACCGAATTTAATTGCTTGTTATGTCATTGCGTTTAAGTTTTGTCTTCTATGCATCATATGCGAAATGTAGACATATTTTGTTCAAAATTTGATAAGAATCTATATTTTAGATGCTGAATATTTGAACCAAATATAGTTCTTTGCGTTTTGTAATTATTGAGTTCATATGTGCAGAAGTAATGAAAAATTCAACCTCTGAATGAGTTTATTTTAAAATTTGATTCAAATCTGCAAATTTGGTCAAAAGTTCTACTACCAAATTGTATCCGTATATTTTAACGCCTTTTTGAGCTATTGAGTTCACACACAGGCAAACACAATCTCAGAATGTTTTTTTCGAGCTAGGAGTGACTTAAAATGAGAAGATTTGTTAATATCTCGAATTCGAATTTTTTTGACGATCCTAATATATTTTTCTACTTCAAGAAAGAAAATTCAAAAAGAAAATAAATAAAATAAAATAAATAATAATAAATAAAATTGAAACCTTATATACATATGTCAATGTATTATGTCATAACATAATTTCTTGAATGGCCAATGTTTAATGAAACGTTAATGAAAACGTTTTACTTAATTAAACGATCTAATCTACTTTTAAAAAAGATTTTTATAAATGTTTGGAAGAAAGCATCTCAACAAAAAAAGTGGTAGATTTTGTAAACGTATGGATTAATCAAACAATTTAAGTTTGAAGAAAGCTTTCATAAAGTTAAAAAAGCTGAAAAAATCATTTTAACAAAAAGTAGCAAATTGGTAATTAAAAAAAGTATTTATTTCACAATTGCAGCCATTTACCAAAATTTTTGTCATCCTATTTCTGAGAAAGTTGAAATTTAAAATTTCAATTCCTTTCCCACACATATTTGTTCACGACAAAAACATCATTCCATTGAAACCTCATTGAAGCACCACGTGCTCGTGCAAGTTAAACTATATTTTTATTCATTTTAATTATGTATTGAATTAGTAATTTAAATATTGCAAACAACCAAAAAAACCATGTCTTGTATTTATTGTTTAAAAAAATATTTTCTATTTCCTATTTATTTCATTTCATGTAATCAATCACGTGCTCAAAATGACGTTTCTCTAGGTTTTATTTTCTGTAGTCATTAACTTAATTTCTTTAATCTGTGAGTTTGTAAATCTAATGGCAACGTGTTATTAAAAGCTGATTTTTTTTAGATGCTCATGCAGATGATAACATTTCAATTCATTGCCCATGCATTTCTGTTGATGCTAGAAACCTCATCCCCAAAACAATATCATATTCTGCAAGATAAAAAAAGACTTTTTTGTAAAATTTACTCAAAAATTTATAAAAATTAAAAGCGTGAGGAAGGTGATTAACATTAAATTAAAAACTGCATTAATTAATTTTAAAGTAACAATAAGTGTCGAAGTTATAAAAGTGAAATGTTAATTTTCGTTTAAATTTTATTATAAATTCTAATTCTAATTACGAAAAACACTTTTCTCAACGTGTACCAACCTTTCCCAAAAAAATAAGTACCTGCAAATTTTATTAGATGTTGATAAAATCATGTCGCATGATTATGTATCATGTAATTCATGAAAAACATTCAGATTATAAGCATTCAAACATTCCAATCTCGGTTGCCCCCTTGATGTGCAATCCAGCGCAGAACAATGTGATGTCTTCATTATTATTTTTTATGTATATTTCTAGCTGGCAAAGCAAGGAAAAGAAAAAAAGAATCTTTTAGAATGCAAATAATTCTTAAAGAATTTCTTATTAAACTGCGTATTATCGCTTTACATTTCTTATTCTAAGTTAAATATTCCGGGAAATTCCTACACGTTCAAAAGATATAATATCGATGAGACTGCAGAACATGGTTACTGCCAAACCAGCATCTTTTTTGTCAACGGTTATGCAGATTAAATTTTAGCCATAGCCTAATACTATATTTGACAAAAAAAAAAAATCGGAAAAAGGAGTATTTTTTTCATAACTACATAATAGAAAAGAACTTGAGTAGAGTGAATCAACAAAATGGATTTGAATTTTCTTACAGCTGAAAAAGCGCTGTTATTAATTGGGTTAGGTTAACATTTCAAAAATTAAGTAAAATCAAACAAGTTCTCGTATAAGAATGAAATTAATATTTTTAAATATCGACTTAAAATAAATAATTCACATGAAACTTTCACTATTATATATGTGCATGTTAATTAAACTCTATTTTATTGAGAATCAATTTATATAAAAGGTTAACATATATGAAGCATAGAAATTGCGCTTATTTCTTATTGTCGAATGGCAACTATACCATGTAAACAAACTAAAATTTATATTGCTTCATTGAACGTTTTTTTAACTACATCGAATAGAGATCTTCGCTTAGCAAATAAATGGAACTGAAAAATGCTTTAAAAATATATCTAGAATATTTTCGCCATATCACAGAAGAAAAAAATCTATCCAGTCAGTGGAGAAGAGAGATAAAAGAAATATGCTTCAAACAGAAAATGTAATGTTGTTATTTTCGCATTCCTACGGAAGGAGGGGTGCAGAAGCTTCTGAGGGTATGAACCTCTGAGCACACGAGGGTAGAAGTCTGACTTCTAGCTCACACACGTCACAAAGCCTTTTTATGGGGTTGACTTCATTCATGCATTTCATTCATTCATCCATAGATCGTAATTTAGATCTGGAAAAGGGAACGATCATCTCTGACCTAGTACCCCTAGTGGTATTACTCTTGACATGGAGAACTTTGTGACCACGACAGATTTAACATGCGCCAGCCACCACACATACGCACACGGAGAGTCTTCAGCTGGCGGTTTCGAACCCACAGAACAAGGGATGCGAATCCAACTCCTTACCAATCAGGCTATCCCGACCCAACTAGAAAATTTAATGGAGTACAAAAAAGGGTTTCAAAAGTGCGTAATATGTAATAGGACTTGTCAATGGAAAATACTGTTTATATCTTCCAAAGCAAAGATAATTAGTTTTAAGCACAAAATTAGGTTTATCTTGCAAAATTCGTTGTATTATTTTAAATTACCTTTTTAATTTACTGCTATTAATCCCATCACCATGCAACTTTTCTCGATTTAATTTAATAATATCTTTTTATAATTTATCACTTAACTTAATCTAAATCACTTAATCTTAATCTCTATTATGATGAAATTCAAATTCATTCTTTAAAACATTTACCAGCATGCTTTCAATTTCAAGTAGGATTGTCACTTTCACTTTTATTTCGTAATATATGCACCTTTTAATTTGTAGAAAAACTTATTCAATTGAATAAGTTTTTTTAGCCGTACAATAAGATGAAATAGGAAGAAATTATTAAAAATACATTCCAATTAAAAACCTAAAAAGTCAATACTTTGGGCAAACAAGTTGGTGGTCAAAGGCGTCTCTTTTTCATAAATTTTTAAACATAACTAATTCAGATTTGGAACAAATGAATTTCATCTTGATATCATATAAATTTTAACAAATATGTGCAATGTTTTTCATATATATTTATATATAAATTCATGGAATTCAAACTAGGAGTAGAATTCTAGAACTTTCTAAATCGAACCAAAAAAAAGCATGTCTCTCAAGGCACTTGTCACTGTCCACTCGAAAACTGAATCGCGAGTGCACTTACTTCCATTCCACTTCAACCCGATTTGCTTTTTATTAGAAGTTCGTTCGCGGATCAAAGAGCGGCATTCTTCGCATTACGTCATCACTCGACCTCGCATGATGTCACGATCAGAGCATGCGCATAACCGCAAGCTCGACGACTGGAGACCGAAAATGGAAATGTTTTCATCAAATTTTTTTTCAGAAACTCAACTTTTCTTTTGATTTCGAGTTAGTCTCATTTTATGCTTAGGGTAGACAGGGAAAGAAAAATTTCCTCCACCCATGCATCTTGGAAATTAGTATCAATTTTCTTTCCTTTTTTTTTTAAAGTTGGAAGTGCAATACCGATTATGTAAGGGTGTCTGCTTTGTGAGTTACAACTTTAGAAGCGTGGTAATACAATTCCATAAAGGGTGTAGAAATGTCCAAGACGACTCTTGAAATTAGATTGTTTATAGTTTTTTATAAATTAGTCTGGATAGTGAATTCTTATGATGTGTATCAGTGTTGTTATGTTCATTTGAAATATAATTTGAGTTAATATTAATTATTGGATTTTTTTAATATATATAATATTATGTCAGAACGTGATGTTGTTTTGGGGATTGGTTTTTGAAGTCAACAAAATTCCGTAGACAAAAAATAAAAAATTTATTATCTTCACGAGCATCTAAAAAAAAATCAGCCTTTAATAACGTGTTGCCATTACATTTACAAAAGCACTGATTTAAAAAAAATATGTTAATGACTAAAGCAAATAAAACCTTCAAATTGAGCACGTGATTGTATGAAAGGAAATAAATATGGAATGGGATATTTTTTTAAACAATCAATGCGAACAAAGTTTTTTGGATTGTTTGCAATACCAAAGTGACTCATTCAATGAAATAATTAAAAGGAATAAAAATATAATTTAACTTGCACGAGCCCGTGGTGCTTGTCCGTTCAAGAAATGATGTTCTGACATCATACATTTTAATATACATAGCAGATTTCATTTTAATCTTTTTTTTCTAACTAAATTCTATGGATATGGAGTTCATCGGTAGTATTTTGATTTACAGATTCCAGCTCAAATAGAGAGTGGAGAAAATTAAAAAATAAATCTTACTTTAATGTATTTTAAAGAAACGTGTTTTTTTATTATATTATATTTTTTTCTTTGATTTTTATAAATTTTTTTAATTTTTTCATTAAGATAAAAAAAACTCAGGAGGAATGCGTTTGTTCTATTAGGTCTCTGTATACATTATAAGTAGTATTACTTAACCTTTCATGCAAGGGTATTCAAATAGAAAGAAAAACTAGATCAGTATAAACATATTTTTCTGACGCTAAATTCAGAAGAAAAAATCTGTTATTTCACTTAAAATTAATCTTAACGTAATTTATTTCCCCCCCCCCAAAAAAAAACGGTTTTGGAATTGAAATAATATGGATATTAAATAGCTTTCTACCCTTATGAGTTTTAAAAACAAAGCTGCATCAAGAATTTGCAGTACTATCGATTAAGTTGCATTTTTTTTCTTTTGTTATGGGATTTATTAAAGTTAAAGAAGAGCTAGGAATGTTGAAAAAATAAAAATAAAAAATTGTGTTCCTTACCAAAATGTGTAAATATCTACTCTTCATACCAGATTCTGTAAGTACACAAAGTTTTCAAAAACCGTTTTTAAAATTCGGGCTAAATTAATCTTATTTTTATAATTTTTATTCCCACTAATTACTTTTAAATTAAAAGAGAAAAGCTCAGAGCATTTTATTTTAATTTGGTATGTTTTTCAGCTCCCACAAAATTGGAAATAGATATTTTCCAGTTATGATTGGTTAAGGTGAAAAAAAATATGATGAAATATTTCAAGTATGCTCAAACTTTATTTTTAGAAATTTTTATTCCCTAAGAAAATAAATTTTAGAAACCGATTTCTAAAGTAAAAAGTAGAAAAAAAAATTCCAAAACAATCCTTCGATGTCAATCATTGTACTAATATTTTTTTTCATCCTGGGATTCTGTTTTATTGTTATAATTTTTTATACTTAAAAACAAATACAAACATCTATTCGATGGTCAGTAAACATTCTTCAATTTTCGTTTGCATGAATTTCTGAATTAATAAAAACATGATGATTTAATTCATCTCCAGCAAAATTACCATTTGATAGGATGAAATTTACTTTTGATAATTCCAATTTTATTTTTTATTACTTTTAAGAAACTTGCATTGCCTGTTGGAAGAATTTGTCATCAAACGTACTTTGCTTGTTTCATTCCATTAAAACAACTTTGATTTTTTTCTTAAAATATTGTTTTTGATGATCATTTGGTTTACCAGTCATAGGGCTTATTTCATTTTAATTTATTCATCTCTAAAAATTTGCTGTCTTCTGTAAAATTAGCAAAATATTTTAATACTCTGAAACAGGATTAATTGCTTTGAAAATTTGTCTGTCACGAGGTCATAAAAAATGTTGCTTTTCCCCTTCCTCTTTGTCTTAAATACCTGCGCTGCTTGAATTAGGCTTCGTAATTTTGGGAAAAGATTTAAATAAATCTTTTTAATCAATTCGCTTTAATAAATTGGATTCAAAATTCGAGTCAAACAGAAAAACTGCTTACAAAATTTTATTTATCTAGCCTATTATATTTCTACTCCTGTCTTTACAAATAATCAGATTGACACATAAATAGAGAATAAATATTTTGATGAATTTAATACAAAATTTAACGATCTTAGAAATAAAATCTGTGTTAAATTTTGGGTTATCCAACTTGCTATATTTATAAATTCTCGTCTTCACATCCATATAGACATATTTCTTCTAAATGGATTTCATCCAACTTTAAGTAAAAATTATCAGTTTTCGGATAAATATCATGTGTAAAATTTCATTATCCTAACTCTCGCCGCGTTTATAGAGTTACAAAAAAATTACTTTTCAGATTTTCGATGTAGTATGCTTACTTTTCATAATGAATATTCAATAATCAACAAAATTGGAAAGGATGATAAAAACTTAAAAATATGATAGAAAGGGAATGAAAAAGGAGAAAAAAATGCCAATGGTTCAGTCCAGATTGGCCTGCAATCTATATTATACATTTATTAATATACAAAATTTGAATATATAGACACCATTTTGAACCTTAAAAACACATGAATTATCGGTGCATCGGTTTTAGTTGTGTACGGATAATATAATGGTGTAAAAAAGATAATGCAATGCTTCCTTGAAATTTTTGATTTGAAAATCAATTCTTGTAAAATATTTTGCATTTTTATAGTATATTATAAATATGATATGTAATGTATTTACATGGTTATATTAGTATTTGCATTACATGATATTTTGTTTTTTTGGTTAAAATGTGTGTATCTATTACTTTCAAAGATACCCAAGATTTCCTTTAGGACTGTTTCAAAGAAATTCCTATCAGAATCTATTAGTAAATTTTCTTTTTCTTCTGTTCAGGTTCGAACAGGTGTGTGCAGTCTTTCGCCCCATTGTACAAATTACTTCACTCTCGTGGAGAAATAATTGTAGTTTTTTCTAAAAGTGTTCTTGTCAACCTCACTGTAGCAAGATTATACTACATACATATAATATAATTTAATATATTGACTAGGTGCACAAACAATACATTGGGACTGATTATCATCAAACTTCATACAGATGTACTTCAAACTGCGAATCGGTGACTTTTAAAAACAGATCCCAATTCAAATTTTAAATATTTAAAAAAAATAAAGAGAGAGCAAAATAGAAATTATTTTTTAAAGACAAAATTAAAAGGGCAAAAGATATAAATCGTCAAAAAAATTGAAATCAAGATTTTAATAAATCTTAGCAATTAAGATCTCTTTGAGTGCGATGAAGTATATACTTCTTAAAGTATATTTATTTGTCTTTAAAAGTAATTACTCAAGCGGTGGCAGTGTTCGCTTTTCTCATATATTTTGAAAATATACAACTGTTTTTTTATTTATTTTTGATAAGCATAAAAGTGTGAAAAGATGTTTCAGTATAGATTATCAGTTAGAAATTATCAGTCAAAGTTTGTTAAGCAACAATTGCCATTAAACGGATTTTTGAAAAGCTCAGTAAAAGACTCTAATAAACTAAAATATCTAATGTTTCTGAATACTCAGCGTTGCAGCAATAACGTCTTGCTGCTACAAACATTTCTTCCCAATCTTTCTCCATTTTCACCTAAATAGTACATCTGGCTTTGCCACAGATAAACCATCCTTACAGGGTATTGACCTATCCTTCATCAAACTGTGAATTCTAAACTGCAGCAATCTTTTCTTTCTTTCCGTCTTTTCCATCTAATCCATCTTTTCACCAAAATTAAGTTCAGTGAGTCATCATTTCCAATCCAGAATTTTAATTTTTCTTGTACCTATTTCTGTTTACTCGTTTATTTGAACTATCACTGACGTTGGAAGTGGGCTAGTTCACTGTTTCAGAGATTATAAACCTTTGACGTTTACATTTTGATTCTTTAAGCCAAATACGACCGCTGGACTTATTTCACAATTCACATTTAACAGTGTTCATATTTCGGAAAACCGCTAATTTTACTTCTAATGTTATATCTCATGTTTTAACAATCACAAAACAAAATTGATTGTTCTGCTGTTGTTAAAAACTAAATACGGACAAATGCTACTTTCTTTGATAACATTTCAAGCTTCTTTACATTTTAAGGCAGTAATACTTCCTAATTGAAGTCATTTGAGATATTTCAACATATACATGCCTTTTAATTTCAAGCGAGCACATTTATACAGTTTTCTATGGAATATTTAACTTATATTACCTTGGTATATGCCGATCAGTGAAGAAACATTTCCTCTCACTTTCAGTATTATCAAATATCTTTATCTATACTTATAATAAAGCTGAAGGCAATGCAAAGGATTAATCCAAAATGAATAATTAAAGGTATGCGACAACTTTCAGAAGGGTTTTTTAAATGTTTAAAAATGGTTATATTTTTTAACTTTTGTATGAAAGAAATAAAAAAAATGCCTTTGAAATCAAAATGTACATTTAAGTAGTAAAAAAAAGGGGGTGGGGTGCTTTTAGCTGAAAAGAGATATAACGCAGAAATATTCTAGTTTAAAAGTTTATGACATAGTTTGCTAATAATTTTGTTGATAACTTAAGAATACATTATCTAGTTCTTTAACTAAAAAATAAGTTGTATTTCTGCCCATTATTTAAATATTGGGGCGAGATTGATGAATAAGAAGACATTTCCAATTTTTTTCCATTGTGAAACACTAAAAATACTATAATTTTTTTTTTTACATTAATGGGTTACATATTCTCTAGTTTAAGAACTACCTCAGAATATATTGAGAATTTATTAAACCAAATTTGAACAAAAAATATGCATTGGGTTTTAATTTATGAGGTTTTAAGAAACTCTATAAAAGATTAAAATTTGTGAAAATAACATCTAAAGGGTATTTAGCGTTTAAAAAGAATAGTCTTTTAGAAGAAAAATAAGTATTTCATCTTGAAATCAGCAATTAATGAGGGATGCAATCGTATTTTCTGACTAAATGAGGTTAATGATTTGCCTCTATTACAGCAGGATATATTGTGCGATACTTTTATGATGTGATGTCATCTGATGTAATGAAGCGCTTTGACTGCCTTACAATATCGTGCAAGTGTCACAACAATATTTAAGAGTATTTCATACTTTCAAGGAAAGTTACTTCAATTAGGAGCTAACCCCCCCCCCCCACACACACATCTATCAATGATATCCATCTCAAAATATTTAACTGCCGGCGTCCTAGCACAGAGGTAATATGTCTCCTCGTGATCTGGGTGTCCAGGGTTCGAATCCTGGTTAGGGTATGATTGTTCTTCTTTATATTATTTGTAAGGTGTGTGAATGTGTCACTCACCCTCCACCCCACCCTGTAAAAAGTGTCTGTGCCAGAGAATGTGATGAGTGTGTACCTAATTCTTACTCTTGGGTCTAGTTGGCGCTACTTCAAAAACAAGAGATGCCCATTCGGCTTAAAATCGCTGATGGCCATCAACTCGCTTGTCCATGGCAAGTGCCATTAGTAACAACAAACAACATCTTTAACTTCATCAAGCTCTTCTTTTTGATTATTAAGTACTGGTCTTAAAATGTGTTACCAAATCATCATGGATGACTCCGGGAAGTTAATGGGCAGCGTATAGGCAACTCAAAAGTTGTGAAAGAAATTTATTGTTTTAAAACTTTAAACTCTTTTAGTATTATGTAAATAGGTAATTAATTTTACATGCTTTAAATTGTTAAAACCCGAATGCGAAAAATAGATAGTCATTTGAAAAAGAATTTTATGTGTTACAGCTTTAAAGATAATTAATTTTAGAAATGGATGTGTTTTTCCGAAATTGAATTAAAAGTTTACTGACATATGTATTTGCAAAAATAAAATTTTATAAATGGTTCTTTAGTCAAGCCATTGTTAATTAATGTGAAAAAAACAAATAAATAGCCTATGTCACTCTTTTTTAGTCTCCTTTTCGAATGGAAAAAAGCTTTCAGAATTGTCCTAAAACATGCCGCCTCTGATTTTGTTTAATTTACGATTTTTTAAAAAAATATTCAATTGCCTATTGTTACAAATGTGGGATATTTATAAGTGAAAGAGCTGTATATTTTTAAATTTAGACAATAAACGAATATCAAATTAGAAATAAGATTTGGCAGAAAATATTGTAGTGTGATTTGAACAAACAGAATAACTTTGAAACGAAGCGAAGTGAATATTTTAGACGCGCTAACATTAAATTTTTCTTGAAAGTAAACAAATGTTTTTCTGGTATGACATAATTGCAATGAATTTAAGTCATTTATTTTTTTACTTATAATTCTAAATTTTTTAATTGGAATAGTTATTTCCTTCAAGCAAAATTCCGAGAAATTGGTAATATGTATGGATATTATATGCATTTTTTATATTTATGAATGATTTGTAATATTTCCGTTTTGTATAACTGCGTATGATTTTTAGAATACTACTCTAATTTACGGTTAAAATTTGTTCTCTGAATAAGTATTTATCGCAATATATCAAATAGATAAAAACAATAAATATTGTAGACATTCAAACAGTGTATAAGACATTCGTAATTGAATTGCAGAATTTGCCAATTTCTGCTTTCATTGCTTTACCCAATTTTCACCTTTAGGAAAATCTCTGTTTGCTTTGACTGGCAAGAAACACAGGGAAGAAAATAAAATTGCGTGTTAAATTATTTATATTTATTATTTTTTTGTTATTTGATCATTTTTTTTCTTTAATTCGTCTGCATAAGTACAAGTTTTGCATACATTATTTATTCATTAAAATGACAATTTCTCAAACATCTGAATATTGTAATAGCAAATTTCATTGTTCTGAGCATTTTTGGGGATGCACATTGTGAAGTTCTTTTAATAAATGGTCAATTTAGTTTTTATGAACATTAATTTTTATTCAAAATTTTATTGATTTATGCTATTATAAATTGTTTTACTTTTTTTTACTATTTGGCGATAACCCTTGGCGACCATCCACGATAAGGTAAGTACCCCCCCTGATAGTTTTTCCTTTTGAAATTTTTTTCTAGAATGATTTGATTTTAAAAGTTTTATTTTTATGGTAACTGCAAAATTATTATTTTTAATATTAATATTTGCCTAAATACAGATGAAGTTTTACATTAGTTTGAAAAACTCCAGTCCAGTCATTGAATTTTATGAATAAGTAATTTCACTGGTTTCCAATAGTAAGAAATGTTTCATATATTTTTTAAATTGAGAAATATATTAAGAATAATTTGTTTTATTCTATTTCATATTTTTTTAATTAATGCAATATATTTAAAGTATTTGGATTATCATAATTAAAAAGTATGAATTTTACATAAAATAATTTGATTTTTATACCATTTTAATAATTTTTAAGAATATAATGTTTAATATTGATTGCATTACTAAGTAATTATTTTGCCATTAAAATTCAAATTTAGAAAATGAAAGAATATAATTTCCATTGGTAGTAGTTTCATTAATGAATCATTATCAACTTGCAATCTAAGGGATGAGAAATTTTTTACACTAAGTTTTGTACTAACCATTTTTTATAGTAAAAAAAATTGTTGTGAATATTGTTTCTATACAAACTCTCTTACTCTCATCTAATGTTGAAGATTCTCTCAAGAGAATATTTTCAAGTATCAAAATCATGTTGCTTTAGTAGCTTTTAGTCTATTTTATTCATAGCGTGTATGAATTATCTTTGAAGAATCAAGTTTCATAAAATCATAGTATATTTTAAAATGTTACTTTCAAGATAATGTATATTTTACATTCTTTTTATTAATTTCTTTTTCTTATTTCTCATGTGAATCATACAAGTAAAGAAAGTGATTAAATATTGGAACACCGAAAGCAATTAAATTTCAGCTCAATAATGAAATCTATTGTTAAAAGTTAGGCAAAAGAATCTTTTAAAATCTTGGGAAACATTTTTTTAAAATAAATTTATGTGACATTTAAATTCATATTAATTGATATTTTTGAAAAATTCAAATTACTTTAGTGAAATATTTTCAGGAGTTATTTTGAAGGAACGCTAAAATCTTGCATTATTTTTAATTAAAATTAAAATATTAATAATAATTTGAGGTGCACATTTTTATTCAAGTATATTTAAACCAAATGCAGTTTCTGGTCAAATGGTTTTTCCTATAGAGTGCAAGTACACATGTTTTTTCTTTTTTATTAATATAAATTTATAAGTTACAAATGTCATTTTTTTTTTAATTTAAAAAATTGAAATTATTTATTTGCAAGGTGATTCTAAAATCAAAGAATAAATTTTAGAGATAGATTAGCTGAAACAAATTTAGAATATGTACATGCATACAAATAGTAAAAGGTGCTGAAACAAAATGTTTTTTCGCTAATAAATTAAATTAAAAAATAATACATTAAATAAAGGGTGAAGAATAAGTTTAATACAATCTAAATTTACAATAGTGTGCAGTTAATACCTAAATAACTCCTTAGCCAATTATATGTGAATATGAAAGATATGATAATGGCAAATATGTAATATTAACAACACATTTGGAGTGCTTAAATTAAGTGTTTAATATATTTATTGCCGAATATTATAGAAGCGACAAATAAACTTTAAAAAAAAAAACTTAATGTCTAAAGTTATTTATTTTTTGCTCAAATTAGCAAAAATTTTATTGAAAAAATAAAGTCATCAAAATTTAAAATTTATTATATTTTATGTTGAGATTTTTGCAAAGTTGTTTTTATTTACTTTTTTTATTTTAGAAAGGATGCATTCAACAGCTTCTGGAATTGCTAAAAACTATCATATTTCTAAAAGAAATTTTTCAAAGATTTCTACAGATTCAGAAATTTTAGAAGATAATAAGTAAGTTATTGCTATTTTTTATATTACAAGCAATAATACTTTATTTTATTTTCCTTTGCCAATTATTATTTATCTTTCACAATTAATACTAATTTTACTTTGTAATTTCATTTTCATTATAAATATTTCTTATACATATAATGTCTTTATATGTCATATAATTTCTTTACTTTCATTCTTGCTATGTATGCACAAGTTTTCCTTTATATACTCGTGTTTTTTATATCAAAAATTTTAATACAAAAACAATTTTAAAAATTTATAGATAAAGGGCTTATAAGTCTTATTCATCTTAAAGCCTGCTCATGAACTGAGGTTAGATATATAAAATTTCTAAAAAATGACTTTATTTTGACATATTTAAAAACTTTGGAAAATATTTATACAATATGATGTCTCAAAACAGAGAATTAAAGTGCCAAACATACCTTAGTGGAAATTTTAATTGAGCGAGAAGAAAACAGTTATTTAATGATAAATCTCATTGAATCAACATGACTCAAGGATATTCAAACAATTGCAAAAGGTTTATTGCAATTGATAATTTATTCAAAATCAATATCACAACTGAGTATAGAGGAATATAAATAAATATAAGGGAACCAGTTTTTGCAAACACACTCGTACTAAAAAGTAAAATTTTTTAAAATTATTTTTCATGTTTTAGATCTTAATTTTTAATTCATTGTTATGAACATAATGAAATAATTTTTGTTCAAATTAATGCTGATTACCTCATTTGTAAATAATGCAAATTTATTTAAATTGACTAACTGATGATTAAAATTTTAAAACTATAACAAAATTTTAATAAATTTTAAAACTTATACATTAGGGGTTGGAGAATTAATTATTAAGATTCATCTGTATAAAATATTCTTCAATGGAAATGTGTTAATATTAATAAAACCCTGAGTTAGTCAATCTTTTTCAAATTTCCTGAATGAGAATTTCTGCATTAAAAAAGCACATATTTTAGTTAAAAATGTATATTGCCACATATAATGAAGATAATTTGAATAAAAGTAAAGGTTTTGAAAACAAGAGATTTTGAGGAGGTATTTGAACTGATACAATTTGAAAGGGAATTAGCTGATGCATCATTTTGGTTTTGGCATATGTTAGTTTCAGTGTTGGAAGATAAGTTCCAAAATGGAGATTGCAAACATTGAAGTGCAGACACATACACACTAAATGAGAGTTTTCATCCTTATAAAAATATATATTATATAATATATATATATTCAATATATATTATGTAATTGAATTTGTTGCAGGGAATATATTCACATTTCCTCATGATTATGAAGTTTTATGTTCAATTAGCATTTAGCTACAGATTAAGGTTAATGTTTTATTTCTCATTTTTTGAAATACGAGTTTCCTTTTCATAATATTATAATTTTATGAAACAAAAGAAAAAAGAAAACTATTTTTTATTAATTTAAAAATTGTATTTTGGATTAATAACTGAGAAATGTTCGCTGAAATGCATCATTCTTTTCTTTTAAATTCTTGCTATTTGTCATTGCTTTTTCAAAAAAATTTCTGGAATATTCACTGCACTAAGTATCAATTAAATCTCTTGTACATGATGTTCATCATTCCTTATGCAAGTTATTTTAAAACAACAAATTATAATAAATTTAATATTATTTTAATAGCCTTACATTTATTCAGTTTGTATTGACATTCTTTGTGGAGCCGTGTCCTAAGTATCCTTACAATACCATTAAAAACTTTTGGTAAAGATAATGTAATTTCAAATTCCACATTGTCTTTTGTGGTTATGTAATATCTGTTTCTGATTTCTAATTCAGATACTAATTTGAGTCTTTCATTGTTAGGTTTTAATAATAAAATTAAATATTTGATGAAATAATGGAAACAATAATTATGATATCTGTTGTTGAAAATTACACAAACATCCTTTTACATAAATTGTCAAAATTCAGAAAAATTTTGCTTGGCAGCTAAAATGTTATCAATGAAAAAAATTTAATAATATATTAATTAAATTGCTGTAAATATTAAATAATTTAAAAAATTATTTTTTTTGCAGTAATATTTTTTGTTGTATGATGATAAAATGTTAAAATATTGTTTAATTTTTTTTTAAAATTTTAATACAAATTTCAAAAACATTGCTCCAAGGTGCACATTTCCATCATCCATCTTTGTATTTCAGTTAGGCATGTAGAATATCAACATGCACACAGATAAACAGACATATACACATTCTTTTCTATTATTAGTAAAGATATTATTTGTCTAATGATAAAAAAAAAATTCCATTTTTTTAGAAGGGGATTACTTATTCTTTTTTAAATCATATTGCATTGAGAGTTTTATTCACAGTTCTTGATTTTCAGAGAATTGCTGGAGAGCCCACAGTGTTCTTCCAAAGTAAAGCATATTGGAGCAAAAAATAATGTGGACAAGATTCTTCAACTGCCTGCTAATGTTAAGAAAAGGAGCAAGAGAAAGTTAGATGATGAAAAGCCTGGAAGTAGTACTCATTTCACAACCCAAGAATATTTAGATAAAAAATTTACTCTACAGAAACTTAGGGAAGAAGAAAAGCGGTTGAAGATTGCTGTTATTTATGGTAAAGATAAAATTTTCGTTTTCTAAAGTCCAAATAATTTAAACACTTTATTAATTTTTTTCTTATTTTTATGTATAGAAAGTACATGTACTATAGTGATTTGATTAATAAATTCTATATATTAGTAGAAAAAGTAAGGAACAATTTTTTTTTTGTTTTTTTCTACCAAGTTCTTTAATGGTTTAGTTTTTTTTTTTATCAGGGCATATTAATTTTTAAAAATTATCTATTGCTCATTGGTAAATCACTAATAGTTGCTGGATTAATCAGCATTGTGTAATTTTTTTATTTCAATTTTTTAATTACATATGTTTACAGTATTAACTTATCTACCAATCAATAAAAGTATTTTAAGGCTGAACAAAAAATACAAATTGTTCTACTAACTGGTTTATTGTACAAATGCATTGTATTTAATGCCATCCACTGTTAGAAAATTACTACACATTTTTTTGTGTGTCAATATTGGTAGAAAGAAATAAAACAAATTTTATTTTCATTAACATTAAAATGAATGCAATCTATATTACACCTTTCAAATAAAATATGCTTTTTTTATGTGTCTGTGAAACTTGTCAGTATATTTAATCATAAAATTTGCTTTATGAAAAGTATTAAATGACTTTGCTGAATTTATGTTTCAATATATATTTTGCATTATGTTTCTCCTTCTGATGTCTATTTTATTCAGAATACTAAATACATTTTTCTTAACATTAGCATAATATACATTTTTCAGAATACTAAATTGAATTGATTTATCTGTATTTTAAATTATTGTCCACTATAATCCTTCACTGTATTGATTATAAATACTGGCTTGAGTTGAAATAATTTTTTTTTGTTATTTATTATGTTTCAAACTACAACTATGCCAAAAAAATGTATGTAAAATATTACAATTTATATAACCAGTATAAAAACTATTAATTATTAAACCAGTAAACTGTCAGTTAAGTTCAATCAACTCTAGCCTGTAGATTTTAACAAACTATTTATTAATTACAAAATAACCAAATTTTGCTGTGATAATTCATAAACATATTTCTTAAAGGACTGTTTTATTTTTTTATGATTTTTAAGTCTTTGATATTTTGTAAAGGATCCATTTACCTGTGACTGTGATAAAGATAAATTAAAAGTGTTTTAAGATGGAGGGGGTGAAACTTTATTATACAGTCTTCACACGAAATTTGTAAATTTATATCAAATTTTGAGCAAAATCTGTTAAGCAGAGATCTGCCTGTCTGTTAGAATATTAGTCAATACGATTACTAGAAAATGAATAGATATATAAGTGGATAAAATTTGGTACACAAATTTAGATCTATATAGATAATAATCAAATTTTGAGCTAAATCCAAAAAGGAGTTAGCTTTTTGTTGATCTGCATTTTCAGAAACATGTAAACAATATAACTTTAAATTTATCAAATTTAATATGCAATTTTGTGACTACAAATGTAGTTTTGTATCAAATTTTTGTTTCAGTTGTTTGCAAAAAATACATCTGAAACATAAAATTCAATTTTTGGATATTTTTAACTGCATGCTTGGGACTAATCAATATAAAACACACTTAGGATTACATGATAGATTCATTAAAAATTCTAAATTCACATCTAAGAGTAATATTTTGCTATTCTTGTATGCCAATACCACGCAAAACTTTCTCTGTTATAACACTTTTATTACAAAATATATGAAAAAGTTTTGGGAAGACTTCTGCCACTAATCATTGCCTTAACATGGAAAATGAAATGGATCAATGAAATAATAATTACTGATATACAGAATTAAAATTTGTAAATAAGTTTATTTGGAACAATTTTTTGAAATATTTTAAACTGCGGTACTTTTAATGTTTTTCATGATTAAGGTTTAATTTATATATGATGCATTCATACTGAGATCCATTATTTAAAAATAAGAAATTTTACATAAAAATAAACAATTGGAAGTGATTTAAAATTTATAAAAGAAAGAGCTTTTTGTGTGTGAAAATTAATCATAAAAAGCTAATTTTTGTAAAAAAAAAATCTATTTGTTATAACATCATAATTTATATCTTATTTTATTACTATATGTATAATTTAATTAATTGAACTCCTAAAAATGAGAAATTCACCATCTTTCTCTCTTTTTCCTTATAAATCAGAAAGTTAGTTTGATGTAAAGTTAATGTCGAAATTCTTTGAGTTGAGTTCACATGTTTATTTTTGTCTCTTATCTTATTTTTGATAGAAAAACTTAGGAAAGAAGAACCTGTATTTTTGGAAAGAGAAATTCTGAACCAGAAGTAAGTTTTGGATCGTTCTTCTTTTTCGTTAAAGTTATTTATAAAGACACACATGCATTTTAGTTTTTTCATATAAATAATAATATATAAATATATATATTATATTTATATATTATATTTATATATTATATTTCATATAATATATAAATTGAAATATGTTATCTAAGATTTTTATCTTAAAATTTTTATTGTAGTTTTCTTATACTGAGTTGATTATTGGGGATTATCATTATAAACATGTTCTTTTTTTCCTTTAAAAAATTCTTATAACAATCCAAAGCAGGAAACTATTCAAAATATCCAAAAAAAAAAAAAAAAAAATGGCAATATTGTATGGCATATGTAAAAAATATTACCTACCAATATGCAGCAAAATAGTGCTTAATATTAGAATATTTCTGTTTATTTCCTGTTATTCTTTTTAGAATGACTGCATGAGTATATAAAGAATTGAAATTAACTAAAATCAGGCAATTATTCAATTCCCTTTAGCTCTTTTTTTTTGTCACTAACAATATTAATAGATCATTTATTGTAATTTTGCATTTAGGAACCTAATTCATTGTTTTTAATTTTAAATACAACTATTTTCATTCATATTATAAAAAATCTAGCACATAATTTCAAAATTAATTACGAAATTCAGAATACTTGGTTAGTTTATAATATTGGCTTAGCTTTACATAGTTCTTTTTGTTACTAATTAACCAAAAACATATTGAGTGATAATTTATTCATATTTGCAATACTGTAACCTATTTGATAGCTAGATTTTTAGATGCTATGATTTTATGCATTCCATAAGTGAACACAAGATAGATAATTAATCATGGTGTTTTTATAGTGAAATTAAAAATTCTTAAATGTTGGTTTTTAAAACAGAGGCATTGAATTAATATACAGTTTAGTTTGTAATGTAAATGAGTAAAAAATGTTGATTATCAATATATATTTATCTATGCTTCATCAATGTTCATCAAAATGCATTTAATGTATTATTCTTAATGAGAATGCTAGATTTTCTTGTGGTTTATCAATGTAGAGATTTACAGTTATTGTGGAAATCATATTGTTTGTTTACTTTTAAGCAAGATCAAATCAAAAGAAAACATTAGAGTTGATTTGTTCAAGTTATTTTAAAGTGTCTTTTGATAGAAAAATTACATACATGAATGCAGTCAATGTACAATGCACAAGATGTCTAAGTATGACACAAAAGGTAATTTCTAAATTGTTTGAAATAGCCATATAGTTTTGGTGGGCATAATGCTTTACACTTCATGAGAATTATATGTGATATTTTTCAATTAATCAATTTGTTGCTGAAGAAATTACAGAACTTAAAGTTTCATTTAGTCCCACAGTTCTCTTAATCATATTTAGAAAATATTTTTTGAATTACTTAAACAAGGAAGTCCCACTATTCTGTGATCAATTGAAGTTTGAATATTTTTGTTTGGACAGTTTTAAACCATATCAACAACTGTCTCTAGGAGGATCACTCGCCTGTAGACTGTTTGCTTGAGATAGTGATTCATGGTCATTCATTGATTTGAAATTCAAAACTTCCTAATTTCGTTCATTTTAATTGCAGGTTTGTGATTTTTTTTTGTTTAAAATGCTTACCAAGATTATTTTGCTAAATATTTTTTGTAAAGCTGTGTAAAAATTAAGATTTCATAATTTTCAGCTGCAAATTTATTGATTGAATTGACT
>JAOUZG010010004.1:96302-108531 GCA_026289955.1 Argiope argentata | reverse complement strand
CTCTCCATAGATGCGACGCACTGACGAGATTCGAACTCGTGATCTCCTGTTTACTAGACAGGCGCTTTAACCAACTAAGCCACGGCGCCTCGGTTCTTTGCGTTTTGATAAATATACAAATATCAAAGTTTTAATTATATCTCTAAATTTGATTTAAATTTTATCTTTTTTATATAAAATTATTACCCCTGTCTATAGATGCTTGGCACCGACGAGATTCGAATTCGCGATCTCCTGTTTACTGGACAGGCGCTTTAACCAACTAAGCCACGGCGCCTCGGCATCTTTGCGTTTCGATCAATATCCAAATATCAAAGTTTTAATTACATCTCAAAAGTTGATTTATATTTAATCTTTTTTATAAAAAATTATTCCAATTCTCTACAGATGCGAGGCACCGACGAGATTCGAACTCGTGAACTCCTGTTTACCAGAGAGCCCCTTTAACCAACTTAGCCACGGCGCCTCGGCTTCTTTGCGTTTTGATCAATATCCAAATATCAAAGTTTTAATTATAAATCAAATGTTGATTTATATGTTATCTTTTTTATATAAAAATATTCCCCTTCTTTACAGATGCGGGGCACCGACGAGATTCGAACTCGTGATCTCCTGTTTACTAGACAGGCGCTTTAACCAACTAAGCCACGGCGCCTCGGCATCCTTGCATTTTTATCAATATCCAAATATCAAAGCTTTAATTATATCTCAAAATTTGATTTATATTTAATCTTTTTTATAAAAAATTATTCCACTTCTCTACAGATGCGAGGCACCGACGAGATTCGAACTCGTGAACTCCTGTTTACCAGAGAGCCCCTTTAACCAACTTAGCCACGGCGCCTCGGCTTCTTTGCGTTTTGATCAATATCCAAATATCAAAGTTTTAATTACATCTTTAAATTTGATTTAAATGTAATCTCTTTTATATAAAACTATTTCCCTTCTCTATAGATGCGATGCACCGACGAGATTCGAACTCGTGATCTCCTGTTTACTAGACCCGCGCTTTAACCAACTAAGCCACGGCGCCTCGGCATCTTTGCGTTTTGATCAATATCCAAATATCAAAGTTTTAATTATAAATCAAATGTTGATTTATATGTTATCTTTTTTATATAAAATTATTCCACTTCTTTACAGATGCGAGGCACCGACGAGATTCGAACTCGTGAACTCCTGTTTACTAGACAGGCGCTTTAACCAACAAAGCCAAAGCGCCTCGGCGTCTATGTGTTTTGATCAATATTCAAATATCAAAGTTTTAATTATATCTCAAATGTTGATTTATATGTAATCTTTTTTATATAAAATTATTTCCCTTTTCTATAGATGCGATGCACCGACGAGATTCGAACTCGTGATCTCCTGTTTACTAGACCGGCGCTTTAACCAACTAAGCCACGGCGCCTCGGCATCTTTGCGTTTTGATCAATATCCAAATATCAAAGTTTTAATTATAAATCAAATGTGGATTTATATGTAATCTTTTTTATATAAAATTATTCCCCTTCTTTACAGATGCGAGGCACCGACGAGATTCGAACTCGTGAACTCATGTTTACCAGACAGCCCGTTTAACCAACTTAGCCACGGCGCCTCGGCATCTTTGCGTTTTGATCAATATCCAAATATCAAAGTTTTAATTATATCTTTAAATTTGATTTAAATGTAATCTTTTTTATATAAAAGTATTTCCCTTCTCTATAGATTCGATGCACCGACGAGATTCGAACTCGTGATCTCCTGTTTACTAGACCGGCGCTTTAACCAACTAAGCCACGGCGCCTCGGCATCTTTGCGTTTTGATCAATATCCAAATATCAAAGTTTTAATTATAAATCAAATGTTGATTTATATGTTATCTTTTTTATATAAAATTATTCCCCTTTTTTACAGATGCGGGGCACCGACGAGATTCGAACTCGTGATCTCCTGTTTACTAGACAGGCGCTTTAACCAACTAAGCCACGGCGCCTCGGCATCCTTGTATTTTTATCAATATCCAAATATCAAAGCTTTAATTATATCTCAAAATTTGATTTATATTTAATCTTTTTTATAAAAAATTATTCCAATTCTCTACAGATGCGAGGCACCGACGAGATTCGAACTCGTGAACTTCTGTTTACCAGACAGCCCCTTTAACCAACTTTGCCACGGCGCCTCGCCTTTTTTGCGTTTTGATCAATATCCAAATATCAAAGTTTTAATTATATCTTTAAATTTGATTTAAATGTAATCTTTTTTATATTAAATTATTTCCCTTCTCTATAGATGCCATGCACCGACGAGATTCGAACTCGTGATCTCCTGTTTACTAGACCGGCGCTTTAACCAACTAAGCCACGGCGCCTCGGCATCTTTGCGTTTTGATCAATATCCAAATATCAAAGTTTTAATTATAAATCAAATTTTGATTTATATGTTATCTTTTTTATATAAAATTATTCCCCTTCTTTACAGATGCGAGGCACCGACGAGATTCGAACGCGTGATCTCCTGTTTACTAGACAGTGCTTAAACCAACTAAGCCACGGCGCCTCGGCATGTTAGCGTTTTGATCAATATCCAAATATCAAAGTTTTAATTATATCTCAAAAGTTGATTTTAATTTTATCTATTTTTATATAAAATTATTCCCCTTCTCTATAGATGCGTGGCACCGACGAGATTCGAACTCGTTATGTCCTCTTTACTAGACAGGCGTTTTAAAAACAGTTATTTTAAGGATGTTTTAAAAGATATTTTGAAATAATTTTTATACAATATGAATGTTTATCATCATATTCAAATAAATTTTATTTTTCAAAACTAATTAACATAAGAAATTTTTAGCTTCTTAAAATTAATTTCCATGATTTTATGAGAGATTAATAAAATTGTTTGCTATATTTAGCTCTTGAGGAAAAAACATTAATAACGAAATCTTTTTTGTTGGAACGGGTAATTAATTTCAATATTATGTTTACATGTAATTTCAATTCGCTTCCCATATTTACTAATATGAGTATATGAAAGTTTATCTGAAAATATGATCATTAATTTATTTTTCAAAATAGTAAAATATATCATGTTGTTGTTTCTTATGGCACTTACCACGGACAAGCTCGCTGATGTAGTTAGCGATTTAAGCCTAAGCAGAGCCTCTTGTTTTGTAGTAGCGCCAACTAGGACTAAGAGTCCGAATTTTGCTACTCACTCATCACATTTGCTTGTCCAGTCCCTTTTTACAGGAAGCCACATGCTGCACAACTTACAGATAGAACACAGAAGAACAGCCATGCCCGAGTTCTTCTGCATCGGGACTCGAACCCGGGACGCCCAGATCTCGGAGAAGACGCGCTACCCATATGAAAGGACGCCGGTCAATTATATAACGTACTTTAAGAATGATAATTAATTAAAAATTAAATTAAATTAATTAAAATAAATAATACATTAAATCAAACAATTAATGAAATTATTGAAATTAAACAATCAATTAAATTAATTAATTAAATTAAATAATTATTAAATTAAATAATTAGTTACATTAAGAATGATTAAATTAATTCATTATTTTATAAGAATGATAGTCGATTATTTACTTAGAATAAAAAAATTTCAATCAGTAGGTGGCATAACCTTTTATTAATGTGTCATAGAATGAAGCAATTGTTTCACAGGCATGTAATACGTCAATGGCAATCTATGGCAAACAGATGGCACAATCCAAAATTGAATTACTCTAATAGAATGGCCGAAATTCAATGATTGTTATAAAGCCACAAGCATTTACCTCACTATGCATTCACGACAATTCTAATCTCAACCAGACATTTATAAAATCAGCATTACATAGAATTTGAAGCGAAATTAAATTAAATTTTTAGCATTAAGTTTTCCATTAATTGATAATCTTTCAGTTCTGTTAAAATTGAAGGCCATTCTCTGCTTGTAAAAGGTTATTGTTATTTGCTAATGTTGTGACGTTAGAAAGCGTTAATAGATGTTTCCATTAACGGTAATCTGTTTGGTAAAGTTTTATATTGATTTATATGGAAGAAATTCTCTTTGAAATTCTATATTTTCTCTATAAAGTCTTTTATCAGACCATTGAAGTAAGTTGTATTAATAGAAATCCTTGTAATTGGCTTCAACATTTAAAGATATAATTTATTCATGGAAATGGCTGTTTAAAATGGTTGGAAAAGTGAGATATTAATTTTCAAAAGTAACAATACGGTTTAGAAGAAAAATGTTTTTATTCTTTGAGTTAGCAAGTATCTTATTTTTTAATCTGATTCGAAATTTTTAAAATCGATTTATGTTTTTTTTGTGTATATTATGTTTGATTCATAAGGTGATAAGTTTTGTGCCTTTATATAAGATATTTTCATATTCAAATTTTCTTATTTACGACATGCAAATTAAATTAAACTAAAAGAAACGGAACACGTATATATTTTTTATTTTTTAACTCATTAATCATTAATTTTATTTAATTCATTAATAAAACTTAAGTTTTTTAATAATTATTATTAAGAATCTATATAAAACTTCATTTGCAAAAATTTATTTAAATGAGTGTTCATTAATCCTGAGTTATAATTAAATTATGTGTTCATTTGCATCACTCTGTTTTGACATTTTTATGATCACTAATACAATCTTGATAACATTCTGTATAGCATTCAAATTAGGAAATTTCATTTCAAAACATCATAGACTAGGGACAATATAGCGACATAAAATTTTAAATAATATTATACAGTGAAAACAATATAAGAAATAAAATAATAAATAATAATAATTGCATTACTCAGAGTGATAGTACTGAGTAATACAGAGTAATACTTATTACTAAGTAGTAGCATTACTTAGAATTATATTAAACAAAACATCATACATTTTACAGTAAGAATTTCTAACAAATTTTTCACTCAATTTTTTTAAATGTTTGTTAAACGTTTTTTCAAAAGTCTGTAATTATTGATATTTACAAGTTATATCATTAATTATTAACATCCAATATAAACATAAAGTAACAAGATTTCTAAAATGAAATTCATTCAACAAAAGTTTCTAAACAATTGACTTCCGAACATCAAAAAACAAACTTCAGCTATTTTTTTGCTTTATAGGTGGTAAATTGCAATTATTGTTTAAAATAAATTGGGGAATATTATAATAAAGAAAGTAAAAAAATAAATAAAAAAATAAACAGTTTTCAGGAGTCAGCTGAGATATGAAGGAATTTTTTAAAGTATTTAAATTTTTATTTCATAAAAGAGATATATTATTGTTTTCTAAACAAAAATGATTTGATCGAAATATCACAAACAAGAATGGCAAAATCTTTTTAGTTTTCACAGTAGTAAATAAAATTTTGCCTCCATCATAACTCTGGCTTTTGTATTTTTGCATTAATTCTTTTATTCCAACATTGACATGTTTACTTTAAAGGGATTCATCATAATTAAAGATGCAGAAGGCATTGACAATCTTTGACAGGTGACCATTCAAGACGACGAGAAAGTTGAATACATCTCGCGTATAAACACACGTGACAAAAATATTTCTATTATAAATCTAAACAGAACAAACTTATTGATTCACTTTTTTTATTTATCAACTTGTCAGTTTTCTGAATAAAAATATTTAATAATAGCTCTTTGTCCTCCCATTCTTAGAATGCTTCATTTCACAATAAGGCTATCTTTGGTAAGGTTATCTTTCGTCAGACATCACATTTTCAATATACAATGCTTGTTATTTTAATTTCTATTGTAGAATCAGGCTTTTAATTAAATTCGTTTATAGGTGGAACAATTGTCTTATTATAATCTCCGAAAAACTCCTATGTTAAAAGCGAAACTGAATGAAAAAAAGTCATTTCTTTTGTCGGATTTGATTGGTTTTTCTTGCATTGAATTTTCGTATCGTATGCGAGCTACTTTTTTAATGCTGCCTTGAATTTTAGTATCATATTTGAATTACTTTTTTAATGTTGCCTTGAATTTTAGTATCATATTTGATTTACTTTTTCAACGCTGCATTGAATTGCGTATCATATTTGAGTTACTTTTTTAATGTTGCCTTGAATTTTAGTATCATATTTAAGTTACTTTTTTAATCCTGCCTTGAATTTTAGCATCATGTTTGAGTTACTTTTTTAATGTTGATTAAAGGGGGAAAAACAGAGAATGAAGTGGTAAGTATAACTTAAGGAAAGTTACATGGAAGTTTTTAGAATGAATGAAATTATTTGAAATTTTACTTCTAAGAATGCCTTTTGCAGCAAGAGAATATTTGAATTAAATTTAGTCTGCAGAGAAAGAAAAACCAATTTTCATTGCAAATCAACATACTTTTTGCAGAGTATTTTTTACCCATTTGTTTGAAATATATGGTTTCAGGCAGTAATCTTCAAATCTATTACCACAAATTAATTTAATCAAAAAATCTAATAAAAATATTCCTATTTGTTGTAATATGGGCAATATTAGTTAAGAAATTATTTTTTAACTTTACATTGCTTATGAATTTAAAAATTATTTGAATCTAAAAAAAGTGTGATAATACAAACAAATTCAGACACTTGAACAATAGATGGCATTTTTTATTATCAACATAATTGTAATCAGTTTAATTTAAATAAAAAAAGAGAGTAAAATCAAATGAAAAATAAGTTTAATAGATGCATAATGCTTATAAGTATTGTAATATAATATTATAATAGCAACACAATTTTTTATTGATATTCGTACCAAAATATGAAAAAATGCATAGTTCGTAAAAAAGAGACCAAATGCGGTGTTTTCAAATTTTCAAGTAAATTGAGTAAAAAAAACTTTTTTGATAAAAACTTCAAATTTTATGTATTAGATATTCTTAATTCACATTTTTTTTCTTAGCTTGAAATCAATTTAATTTCTTTAATTTCTTATTGCATGATAATAAAATATGATCTCAAGGTATACGTTTTATTATTGCTTTGACATTATATTAATCAAATCTATTGAAAACTCTGGATTTGCCGGTCTGTAATAATGATTTTGAAATTCAGGTACTTTTCCGTCAGCTGGGCGTAAGCGAAATATAGCCAAAGAAATTTGGCGGAATTCTACATTATTTGGTGATTTTTAGTTTTAAAATTGCGGTAAGAAATATGGCTAAATTCTACATTTCTAATTTTTTTTGGATATTTTTGCAGTTCTGTTTTCTTAAAGAATCCTGCACATTAAATTGCTGGCAATAGCGTTAATAATGGAAACAGTTTCTTTACCTAAATTCTTTTTCCAGCATATTACTTCAAATAGAAGCAGTTTTAGGATAGAAAAAAATTACACTCTTTTTTCGCCATGGTTAAAAAACAACGTTATTAACTGTTACAAAATTTTAGCAAAGCACGAACTCTGCTTCAGTAAAAGAATTTATATTTCATTTATTTTTTCTTCGTAAAACTGCAGACATGAAAAACAATAATTATTTTCAAACTTCGTGACTGAAACTATAGTACAATTTGTCTTTTCTTCCTAAAATCCTTTGTGCAAGTTAGAGTTTTTTCGATGAATCGATATGATTTGGCGAACTTTTGAATCGAAACAGTTTCCTTGATTGTCGGCGTAACCATGGAAACCAATATGCCCATGTAAGAGTTTCAGTCTGATCTTATTCTTTGCTTAGCACGTGATTTTTGGTGGTTTGATGTCCAGCTTAAATGAATCAGTTTATTGGAAGGTGAGTAATTATTTCATTAAATGATAAAAATCTTTTGATCTAATACTATACATAAAAGAATGGATTAGATTTGAAGTCGCTTGATCACTAAACAAAAAATTACTTATCTTTATGAAATATGTCAGTGTATATTAAAATTGGGTTGACACTCGGCCAGTTAGATGAGCAAAAGACGGCGCATGCGTAGAAAGACAGAAATTGGCGCTCTATTTATACCATGTACTCGTCCCTACGGTACAACAGTATGCCAATGTATTATTGTGTTTTCTTACTGCGAAAGCGTTTGTAGAATTTGGCGGAATGTTTTCTTTTCCTGAAAAAATTTATCCCTTATCATAGATTAATAAAGACAGTTTTTGATCTTTTTCTTTTTGATTAGGGGTTGTGTGATATAATCCTAGTGTACGATACCCCTTGATTTGGCGACTTTATTCAGAGAAGACGTGACGTCATTTCTGCCCCGGATGCTCGTTGGCTGGTTTCTTAAGCTATGGTTCTTGTTGAGTTAAAAAAAATGGCGACATTCGTAAATGCGTCGTTTTTGCCTAGGCGACATTTTTCAAAATGGTGCCAAAGAGGTACCATATACTAGGATTCAACCAAAATCTGAGATTCTTAAACTTAAAAATATAGTACGAATATAAAATTTGAAATCTATAAAATATTAAAACAATTTTTAATTTGATATGAGATGAAATCCTTGTAAATTCTGATAAATAGTTTTATTAATGATGTTATGATGTAAGTAATCACTAATATGATATGAAACATCATCTAAATTAAATAAAAATTAGCGAAATCGATAATTGATAACGACTAGAGTTTTCTATCACGATTTCTTCATATAAAAAAACGCACATTAGGTTGAAGTGTAGTTTAGTGTGTCCCTCGATTTTGTCACCAATATGGGAACCCAATCGGTAGGTTCCCGCTGGCATTGCTACGAAGCCGTAGGATTTTTTTCAGTTAAAGAATTCTTTCTGTGTCTTCATAGATATGAAGAAGCATTACATGCTCTAAATTTGCAGTGGCCTGGTGCTAAGGTCTCAGTTCGTGAGCCGTAGCATTCGAGGTTTGTGACTCGATTCCATCCAAGAACCGACGTGTAAGGGAATCTGTTGCACGTTAAATCCGTCAGTGTCAAATGCATTCCCACTAGTGTGGTATGGTGTGTTGTGGAGAGAGGGGTACCAATTTAGATACTGTCCTCGTCATCTAACCGTGGATCAAAATCATAAGATTCGTCCCAAACTAACACTAGTGCTGATTTAAAATGCGACATTAATATTACTAAACCTAAACTTTAAACAGAAGACTGGCGTAGCCGTTTTAAAAAATTGCCTTAATGCAAACTTGTTAAAATAAGATACAATACTGATTCCTAAGGTTAAAAAAGATTAAAATGAAAAGTTCAGATACAGATTAAAATAAAACTTACAATACTTAACTGTGAAAATCATAATTTTAATTCTGAAAGTGGTGACCGTAACTGTTTAGCAGAAGTGTTTGTTTACCTGAACAGTAAACTAGTGTTAACGCAACTTCCTTTAATAATAAGAGCGTGATTTGTCAAAGAACAAGTGACATCGTATCTAGAGGTAATAAGCTTTCATATAATATAGAATAGGCCACTGAGAACTTGCAGTGAAATAATGATGTTTTTGACATTTTTCTTAAAAAATAAAGAAGTGATTGAAGATAGTTATTGAGGATTTATTTATACTTTAGAATTGTCTGACTCATGGCAGCAGAATAGTGAAGGGGATGAGAGATCGGAGTCTTTCGGGCTTCTTTTTACTTTTAAATATGCCGATTTAAAGATTAGGAAAACTTTTAAAGCTCATTTTTCCAACTAGAATTTGTGATTTTACGAACTAGAGGAAATTTGAAGACAATGTTGATAATATGATACGAAACCTTTTTCTTGCAACTTGATAAGTCATTTCCAAAATTATTTTGGGGAAATATCTTATAAATGTGAATTATTTGCGCCTCATTTTCTATTTTAGACGTTTTTCTATTATAAACTATATTTACCGCGTAGTATGAATGCTAAATTAGTAGAGGAGCAGAATGCAAGCGAAAAATCATCAAATAATGTAGAATTTCACCAAATTTCTTATAGGAATTTTAAAGTGAAAAATCCCCAAATAATGTCGAACTACGCCAAATTTTCTTGGCGATTTTTTGCTTGCGCCGAAAACCGAAAATAATTCTTCCTTAATTGCCTTACCCCAGGAAATTGTGGTTTAGCAAGAAATATAACTGTTACCATTTGGAGTAATTTTTACAGAATAATCGGTTCTTATGCATTAGGCCATTTTCGCCATTGATCACCTACGGTTTAGTAACTCATTGGTGATGGATTTAAATCTGGCGGTAAAGATCAACGGATTACACCATTGCCGGATTATTATCTCTCGAAAATGAGATCAAAATGATATTGATATTGTATAAGAATCTCATTAAATTCAAAATTTAATAAAAATGACCAAATCGGACGAATAATTGAGTTAGGGCATTTCTAATGGTGGCATTTGTTGGTTATAACAGTGTTCATAAAGTGCCAAGAAATTCTTTTGCCAACTTGGCGATTTCAATCTCTAAACCATACAGCATGCGATTCGTGTTTGATTTGTTCTGTATTTATGCACATTTTTATCATGTATGTATGAATGAACTTGAGTGCATTTTTATAATTAGGTGAAATTTTTTTGTGTGTTCTTTTTGGCTACTGCTTATACTGGCAAATACTGCTATGGAAATAAAAATTATAAGTCTTTAGTGAAGGTCATACCGAGGATAGAGTACAGATAATAAACAGATTTAAAATGAATCAAGTATATCTTTTCTTGTTTTCTGTTTCAGTTATTTTTCCTATCATTTTGTTGTTGATAAACCCATTTACCGATGTTGACTAATTTTTATAATTTTAATCAACGTTAGTAATTTGAGCATTTGTGAGTTATAGAAAGAATGTATAGAAAAAAAATACTCTTTGAAAGGTAAGGCCGAGGTTTCAATTATTTTCGATTTCATCACTTTTTTCCTACATTTCTTGACAATGCACATTTATTATTATTATTTACAATATTGGGCTTTGAGTTTTAATATTCCTCTTAAATCTCAGTAGAAATACTGAATAAAAATATTAGTTACTTGTGGAAAAATGTATATATAAATGTGGATAATTTGGTCTTTGTACTTTTTAGTTAAAGTACCAGGTTTAGCAGTTTAGTTCAGTTGGGTTATTTATATTAACGTTCAATTTTGAAGCAACAATAAGGCTATTTTGTTACTGACATCGCAATTTTAAATGATGGACAGATGACGAGGAGGACACCTGAGCAGTCACCCTCTTTTCTAAGGTACCACACCAGCATGAGGACGATTGGTCTCGACAAATATAGCGTGCACCATATCTAATTGCACGATGATTCTCCGGAGTAATCGTGTCTCCAACCTAAGACCTTACCACGAAGGTCACATGGTCTCACAGGTTTGGCTGAACAGACCTATCTATTCTCACGATAAGAAAACTATTTTATGGTACTTACGTATTATAATGTCTTCGCCAACGATCGACAACGGTTTAGTAACGCATTGGTGACGGATTTAAATTTGGCGATAAAGATATACAGATTACACCATTGCCGGATTGCCATAATTGGCGGTTTAGCAACTCATTGGCGATGACTTCGAATTTGGCGATAAAGTTGGACGGTATATTACGTAAGTACCTATTTTATATATTCTTAACCATTGTAAAAAATCTTAACGTTTAATCTTACGTTAAGGGTTCGTATAGTACTGGATGGGAGTGTTGTTCTCATATTTTGGTACCTAAAAATGGCTTATTACAAACAGATGATGTGAAAATTCTGTTGAGTGATGTCTTCAGAGAAGGATCCTTTTTTACAAGCTAAAGAAGCGGAAGCGAGAATAATTAAACTTCAGGCCGAAGTTCAACATGTAAAACAGAGAATACAGCTAGCAGGTCAGTTTTTATCTGTTATATCCACTTGTTACTGCAGATTTTCAATTATAATTTTGTTAACATTGTAATTATATGGTAATCTTACTTTTGTACACAATTAAACTCAAAATTAAATGATACACTGTATCACAAATTATGAATGTTGTCTATGATACATCTTTTACAAGTGTCTTATTTTGAGTAAGCACTTTTGAACATAAAAATCCATTACAGAAAGATTTGTCATTGTTTTAGGATGAACGGCTTTGTATCCACTCGCTTTGAACGAAACAAAGTATCTCTCTTATATTCATTTGTTACGGCAGATTCGCAATTTATAATTTTGTTAACACTGTAATTTAATTGCAATCATTTGCACGTCGCAGAAATGTACAATTAAATCATATATTGTATCAAAAATGATGAATGTAGCCTATCATACATCCTTTACGTGTGTTTCCATTTTGCTCAAGCAATTTTGAACTGAAAATTTCATTCCAGAAGACTTTATAACTATATATATATATA
>JAOUZG010010004.1:83596-95902 GCA_026289955.1 Argiope argentata | reverse complement strand
ATATATATATATATATACGTTTCGATTTAAACATCTATTTAATATAATTTGGCAGCACTGGAAAGATCTTGAGCTATCAGGAGTTTCAGTTGTAATCTCAGGAACAAGGATGGGTTAAATATATCGTCTTACATGAGAAAAGCTTATTTTTTAGAAATAAATCCTCGGCTGGTAATAATAAGTCCTTTAATAATAAAATTAATGCTGAAATCCCACCCTCCAAAAATTTCTCACGAAAAGGAAATTTGATATTCTTACAAAAAACAAACTATTTAGTAAATATTTAATTATTAGACAATGTAATTTTGTTTGGATTTCATTAATCATTAAAACATTGAGGATGAATTGTTTGGAGAAAAGTATTTTACTTCTTAAATGATTGCTTGATACTTGATATCATTATTCTATAAAGGAATCAATCCTTTGAAGTTCGAATGCCTAAAACAAATATTTCGACTTTTTTTACTTCATAGAATATAAAAGAATGTTCCAAGCAAATCAAAAAATTTCACACTTGACATTTTGATGTACCTTGACGTTTTAAAACCTTTTTTAAAACTACCTACTCTTTTTTAAATTATATCTGTTTAGGAACATAATTTCTAAAAACGCCAGCCAAAAGATAGAAATTTAAAATCAAAATTCGAGATTCGTAATAAATATCGCACAAAATCTGTTAGCATGTATATTTGAAAGTTTAAGATTGAAGCCATAACTAGAAAGAACGAAATAGATAAAATTTAAAACATGTAACCAAAATCTTGAGTATAAAATGTATAAAATTTATTACTACAGCTATAAGAAATATCAAATTTAGATAAAACTTGGTCATAGATCAACTGTCCATTGCTCTGTGTGTACTTGTAAAGATGAAAAATTGTTAATTGCAAAAAATGAGAAATGGCTGATTTAAAATGTAATTTTTACATAACAATTGCCTATCTGTATTAAATTTTGGGACTAATCAATAAATAGAAAGAGATCTAGCAAGAGCATAATCTTGAATATTCCATGGAATTAACATAAAATGTGAAAATTCCGTAAGTATTGACACACAAACGTCAAATGCAAAATACTTCCACCGATTTCAATAGATTTGCTCAGAATTCTATATACAAAGGGCGCTCAAAAAGTAAGTTACACTTGTCCTCCCACAGATGGTATTATTGTCATTCAAGAGCTAAGCTTGAGAAGACGATAAATGAATTCTACGACTAACAACGGTTGCAATTTCCTTCGGATTGTGTAAAACGTTGTCGCGTAGTGCGAGAAAATAATGCCGCGTCAGCTGGTAACTTACTCCAACGTTGAAAGTATCTGGAACAGTCCATTTTTTAAGGGAGGCAAAGCGTTTAATGAGCACAGAGATACATCGGGAAATATTGGGAGTGTATGGACAAGATGTAGTGTCATTTTAAGCCATTTTTAAAAAGTACCAGTAGTTCGAAGACTGTCCATAGACTTAATCGATGAGGAAAAACAAGCAGGGTCAATAACGGTAAGCACATCAGGCATGGTACGGGGGCTGGAAGACATTATTCTCTACAATTGCAGAGTGAGCTTCACACACATTACTGGAGTGAGCTTCACACACATTACTGGACACAGCTGGTTACTGGAAAAAGAAGTTAATTTCTACGGTCAGGACATCGAAATACTTGTTCTACGTTCCAACAAATACCATCAAAGACAGAGATTTTGTAGAGAAATAGTGTTCTAGTATGTGTGTCATGTTTTATTGTAGCGGATTTGTCAATAAAGTATTTATGACCTAACTGTTTGAGTTTAATTTAATTTTGGAAAATCTCTTATACTTAACACAATTTCAAACAAGTCAAAATGACTCCAATATTTATTCTAGTAGAGCTCAAAGTTGTTCCATGAAAAACGGCATTTGGCAAAGGTCGCAGAATAATTTTTTATCAACTTATTCCCAAGCTATGCAAAAGGAAATCCTATTCTTTCAGCAAAACAAGTTGAACTGCGTATTTGATGCATATCATGGAGAGCGTAAATTAATTGAATTTTCTAACAAAAATATTGTTCCGCCTCAATATTGCATTTTTTTGGTACTTACGTATTATACTGTCTACGCCAACGATTGCCAATGGTTTAATAACTCATTGGCGACGGATTTAAATGTGGAGATAAATGTCAACGGATAATTTTATTGCCGGATTGCCATAATTGGCGGTTTAGCAACTCATTGGCGACGACTTCAAATTTGGCGATAAAGTTGGACGGTATAATACGTGAGTACTTTTTTTCATTTCAGATTCGGAAGAGCGGGCTGAAACCGAAGAATTCAACAAGAAGATCAAGGAAAGTGAGTCAAAAATCAAGAATCTCACGAGCCAACTTCAAAAGTTGCAGATAAGCAGAAACAAAGGCCTACAAGTAAGACATTTCTACTTTTTCATAAGTGTCTAAAGATATGCCAATATATAAATATTTTACGAATATTTTTTTTATTCTTTTTAGGGCGATGAAAAAATTATTGCTAAGGCTTTCCGGAGACATTCAAGAGAAATTGGAATTTTAGCAGGGAAATCTCCTAAAGTAAGCATACTTTGTTTATAAGCATGCTGAAATGATTTAAAAGCGTGTCCTGGCTTGACAAATTTATCAGAGAAGGGTTTGGGGAGATCACTTGCACTGGTGTAATATAAAGCGATTGGTACTTACGTATTATACCTCCCAACTTTATCGACAAATTTGAAGTCGACGCCAATGAGTTGCTAAACCACCAATTATAGTGATACAGCAATGGTGTAAACTACTGATTTTTATCGCTAAATTTAAATCTGTCACCAATGAGTTACTAAACCGTTGGCGAAGACGGTATGTATAAGTACCAAAGCACGTAATAACAATTTAAAATTAATCCCATTTGTACATGTTAGCCTCTTTCTTCTCCTCTTAAGTGATTTTAATATTAGATTTTTTTGACCAAATTTATAAAGTATAATAAATGGCGAATCAATATTCATTAGCTCTTAAGCTCCAAAGTATTTAAAAAAACTTTTTCAACATGTTTAACTCTGAAAATAAATTTCGGTATTTAAAGCATTTGTCCGTCTTCGCCTACAACAAATTTTTCAATTCTAATTTTGAGTATTGATCATTCTGAAAAATCACTGCAAACTTTTGGATCCATTAAATTTACCAAATATACTAATGAGTTAATCTAAATACAAAAATAATAAGATTAAATCCAATTAGCTGTATCTTCTTAAATCGTAATCTTCAAAAGTAATCTGAATTTTATAGGAAGCAAAAGAAATTCTTGACAATAAAGTGTTGGATCTCATTAAAAAGAGCAACGCTTTAACACACGATCTGAACATGAAAGAAAGAGATTTGGCCAACTTAAAAAAGCAATCAAAAGACGTTGCTTGGAAAACATACAGTGAATTCGAAGTCGAACTGGAGGAATCGGATATTCTCAGGGTGAGTTCTCTCTTTTTATATATTTGCAAATGAAAACAATTTGTGTTTTTTTTTCTTATTTTTACTTCTTTATTTTTGGTATAGGCACAAAACAATTGAATAACTCATCTAAACATTTTTATTTCCTGATTTTTTTCTTTTATTCCATTTTTTACAAAGATTAATTTTTAGACTGTATGTAATATAAATATTACTTATTTTTCCTTGTATAATGTAACTATCAATAAGAATATTTCTTAAATGTTTTGATTTCCATAGAGGGTGCGTGAATTAGAAAATGATTACCAAAAAGTTGAGAAAAATTTGATGGAATGCCAAATAATTCAAGTGAAGTATAAAGCTATTGAAGAACAATTGAGAAGAGTAAGATACTTTTTCTCATTTTTTTGTTACTTTGAACATTCATAAAAAAATACACCTGATAATCTTCTTTTAAATATCTTTTCATTTTGGTTTCTTCCTGTTGTCCTCCTTGAATTTGCATTTGTATTTTAAAAGTTTTATCGTTACCACTTTAACAAGAATAAAAATTTAATACCTACCAACGCCATGTGCAAAACAAACTTTTAATGTAACCATATCTCGAACTGTCATCTTTCATCTCTGAAATTACGACTTTTCCCTAAGGACATCGAATAATTTTCGGACGGAGGGACACTTTCAGAATATGCATAATTTAGGATGTTCTTAAACATTTTCAAAAATTCAATTTAATGGCTACTTACTCATCAGACCGTCCAAATTTATCGCCAAATTTGAATTCGCCGCCATGTCAGAGCATAAATTATTGAACGGCCAAGCACCACGTGCTCGTGCGAGTTAAATTATACTTTTATTCATTTTCATTGTTTCATCGAGTGAGTCACTTTAGTATTGCAAAATATCTTATAATAACTTTGTCTCACATTTATTGGTTAAGAGAAATAACACATTTCCTATTTATTTCATTTCACGGGCTCGAAAGGACATTTTTCTAAGTTTTATTTATTGTCGTCATATTCTTATTTTAAAATCAGAGCTTTTGCAAATGGAATGAAATTATTTTTTTTTTTTTGAGATACTCGCGCAAATAATAAAATTTTTATTTTTCGCCTACGTATTTTTGTTCACGCCAGAAACCTCATTCCCAAAACAACATCATGTTCTGACACGATAAAAGAATCCAAACCTTTTTGAAAACAGCGGGATGATAGCCGGTATTCTTAATATGAATGTTCTCATTCACCAATTTTATCTGTGCAAAGTGTCCCTAACGAACGAAATTTTCGCCGTAAGCATTCAGACAATCACAATCAAGAGTACGTCTTAGCTACACATGAGTCATAAATATTTGTGTGCATAACTCTTTTTAACAGGGTAGAGGCTCTTTCACACTTCTCATAGATAAAGCCTACCATTATAAACATAACCAAACCAGGAAGAACAACCAGGACTCTAACCCGGAACGCCCAAAGCATGGGGTAGACGCGCTACCACTAAGCTAGGTCGCCGGCTCATTGTTGTGTTGTTTTCAGGAGCTGATGGCGTATCCTCGTTTGCTGGAAGAGCTCGAAGAACAACACCGCGAGCAACAGCGTGACGTGGAGAGACTCCTGGTGAGCGAGGCCAGGGCCCACGAGAGGAGGGAGGTGGCCCGTAGGGAGCTATCCAGGGCTGAGGCTGACGCTCTTAGAGCCCGACAAGAGAAAGAAAAGATTATAGCGGAGTACAGTAAGGCTCTCAAACCCAAGCAGCTTACTATGCAGGTAGATTGACTTAATTCCTTTTGTTTACTTTCTCTAATGCTATTAAAAAAACACCTCTGGAAATGATGAATCTTTAGGAGATAAATTTCTTTGTGAAAAGATATATGGAATGTTTTTTTTAAACTTTTAAAAATAAGAGAATAGATTCGAAAGATTTGATATGAATCTGTAGATCAACCCCTTCATCTAAAGTACTCCTAAGTTAGAAAAGCATTTATTTTTTATAAATGTCTCCTTTGTTCATACAAATAGAATATCATTTTAAAACTTTTCATAACGTTCCCTTTCTAATTATATGGTATTTATTTTTTTTAAAAAATATCTATTGTTCTGATAAAACAAAAAGGACTTCATTACAATTATTATACTTTTACGCACATTTTATGTTAAGTTTTAGATGATGTAAACATATATTTTTTTCTTAGCACTACAATGTGTAGATGCATATGTGTGGATAGTCGAATAACACATTTTCAATTCGCTCTAGAAAAATAAATGATTTAAAATATAGCTATTTATTGTATTTAATTAAATAGAACACATTCTTTCCATTTGTGTCATATTTTTTTTTCAGAAATAATTTTTACTTGTATAAAATCCTTTTTCTTTACAACTAAAATTTTAACTGTTTTCGTTGTCAAGACCGTCTCAATTCCCTTAAAGAATTGCATAACAGTTTTCGAACAAATTGGCCAAAATTAACTTTTCAATAATAGTTAAGGAAAGCTGTGGTAAAAGACAACAAACTGCACATCATGATATTTTGATGATTTGCGTTTTAAATTTATTAATTTAGTATTTTGGGAGGGGAATAAATTTATAAATTCATTGATTTTTAAAAGACTAATATTTATTTTTTTTAACTAATCCAAAATCTAGATTTAAGGGTAAGCAATTAATGAACTGACTTTCTATCTAAACTATGGTACAGTATACTCATAAAATCAAATTTTTTTTCTTTTTTGAATTTTGAAATAAAAATAAAATAAAAACAATGACAATTTAATTTACTCTAAAAATGATAGTTATTTTACTGACAACTAAACTTAATCAGGCATCTCTTTTTCAAGAACCTACTTTACATAAGGTAAATAAAAAAGTGCTTGCCGTTTGCGCCTTTCCATTGAAAGAAGTGAGAATAAGTATGCAAATTCTTGTATGACGTGATTGAGAAACCGTCAGTCTAGAGTAGGAATATCGGTTGTTTTAAACGCAGGTCCACTGCTCTCATTCATCAATCGGAACTCGCACAGTAGCGAAGCGAAATGGACCTATCGAAGGAGCTCGTTCGGGGTTGTTTACTTTACGACTTCAAAGTGGGCTTATCAGCCGCTGCATCAAGTCGACAAATATGTCAAGCGTTTGGGGATAGTGCTGTCAATGAGCGTAGGGCAAGGCATTGGTTTCAAAAACTCAGGTCGGGAGATTTCTCACTCTGTGATAAAGCTCACACAGGACGACCATGGGCCTTGGATGATGAAGCCCTGCAGGAAGCCATTGAGGAGGACAGTAGTCAAACGTGTGGTTAACTTGTAAGGCAATTAAACACTTCCAGTGAAAAGATTAGACTTCATCTGCAGCGCTTACGTAAGACGTACAGGCTGAGCAAGTGGGTTCCTCCCATGGTCAAGTGGTTCAACATGAGTTGCTACAAACTGGCTAAACGGTTAATGCAGACCTGTACTCGCAGCAATTGGAACGTGTACAACAAGCATTGCATCAGTAGGAGCCAAAACTGGTTTATCGAAAGGTTGTACTGTAATTGCATGATAACGCGAGGTTGCATATCGCATGGGTGGTCAGGAATACGGTACAGTGACTTGGTTGGGAGACATTGTGAGCTCCTCCTTATTCACCTGACCTTTCACCATCCGATTACCACTTCTTCTATTCCCTGGACAATCATCTTAGATGTAAATCATTCAGTAATGAAGTAAAAAGTCTCACGGACTTCTTTGCACAGACGGCTCTTACGAACTTCTTTGCGTCCCACATCCCCGAGTTTCACCGCAAGGGGATTGAACAACTGGAGACACGTTGGCAGAAGGTGCTGGATGACGATGATGATTACTTCGAGGACTATAAATAGGCTACGCTGTTTGTATGTCATGTTCGTTTGGGTCGTTAAAAATAGAAAGAACATTTTTGTTTACCTTGTACAATAAAATACCGGTAGATAAAGACTTCTGACATAGCACATTCAAATAAAGTCGCATTGTTTAAGGCATACATTTTTAATTCAAAGCGAAATATAATATTACATACATAGTTGTATTTTAATTCCTAAATTTTTATATGAATGTAATAAATAAAAAAGCAATGAGTTCCTGTTTCTTCTATATACATAGATGACAATTTAACTTCAATAATACAATAAAAGACTGAATCCTTTTTTTTTTGGTGTGCCCAGGGTGATGGATGAACATTTCAAAAATTTAGAATTGATTTGTAAGAATTACGAACAGATATATTAACCAAAAAACTTGTATTAGAATTTAAATTTTTTTCTCTGAAGTTAATGATGATTTTCTTTTCCTTCCCCAGAAACAATCAACCGAGCTGCGCGACTCTGAGGCTGCTGAGCAATGGAGGCAGTTGCGGACAGAGCAGGAGGCGGAGCTCAAGAAGTACCACGAGGCCTTCGAGAAGATTAAGGAAGCCATCGGCATATCGGACATCAACGTAAGCACCCATTTCAGTTCTTTAGAACGTTTTCTGTTCAAGAAGAAGAGGTGGATCTCATTACTGAAGAGTTTCTTTTTTTTTGTAACAACAGCCAATTTTTTCATATTGAGATATTGCCATTGTTATACAGGGTGTACATAAAGTCCTTATGTATTTTATAGAAGGGGTTAGAATAAAACAAAACTTCAATGGATATAGTTGAAGGAATATTTTAATATGCAATCATACATTTTCTTACTTTCATTGCCACAAATACGGTCCATATCCAACATATCCAGTTAGACAGCTCCTGTTACTGTTTGCGTAGTGATGAAATAAAATATCAATCGTTTCAATGTCGAAGTAACAACTTTAATAATCAAACACAATCACACTTCCAAAATCTAAAGTTTAAAAACACAGAACAGCATTCTTCTTCCAGAAATAACACGAGGGCAGTTATAAAGCCAAAGGATCGCAAAACTTGGCGATTTATCACCATTTCACTTCAGTTTTTTTCACAATAAAAAAAAGGGATATACACTTTTCACTTGGTCATACCAAGCCACACATTAACTTTTGAAGAGTTTCTTTCCCATGATATGAACTCATGCGGTTTCTCAGTGGCCCAAATGCGACAGTAGTGTCGATTAGCCTTTCCATATATGTGAAAGGTAGCTTCATCACTAAAAGAGCAAACTCCATAAAATTTTCGTTTTCAATTTGTTTACTTAACTCTGCACACATAGCTGCTCTTGTCGGATCATCTTCTTCGTGTAGATCGTGTAAGATTTGAATGTGATAGGCTTTTTTCTTTTAATGTCACTTTCAAAATCTTATGAACAGTTGAGGTAGGAAAGTATAGTCTATGTAATGCCCTGCGAATCGACAAGTGTGCGTCATCTTAGAAGACTTCATTGACTAATTGAACACTTTGTTGTGGTGTAGAGGGACGTCCAGATCTTTCTTCATCATGAAGTGATCCTGTTCTGTTGAATTTGTTGAGTAATTCACGAATATCTTTATCTCTAGGTCCGGGCTTGTTGGACCGTCTTTGAAATATGTCTCCAATCACAATACACTTGTCACCCCGGATACGGAGTTTTACAACTAGGATATATTCTTCTATATTCATCATTATTCTGTATCTGCAATAAAGTTTTCCAACCATTAAATCACAAAAGTAGATAGGGACTTAATGTCTCCCTCTACATTGTAAGTTTTAATACAGTTAAGTCCCTGGATAAGGAGAATTCATTGTAAGCTTAATACAGTTGTTTCCCGTGATACGGAGTTTTACAACCAGGATAAGTTCTTCTATATTCATCATTATTCGGCATCTGCAATATAAAAGTTTTCCGACCATTAAATCACAAGAGTAGATAGGGAGTTTATGTACCCTGTACATTGTCACATTTAAATATGGATGTGTAATTCTGAAATGTTATAGTATTTCAATGAAATTTCAAATTAAATTGAAAAAATAGCATTAAATGTATCTCGCTACAGATCAAAATAATTCAAATATAGCTTTACGCATTTCGAATTGATATATAAATGAGAAAATGTGTTCTTGTGTTCCTATAAAGGCTGTAGATATTAAATGTTTCTCTTTAAGCATGGATTAAATCATAAAATTGAACCCTGGTAATATCTCTAAATTTGATTCTTTCTCTTTCTAGACAATTATATTATATTTTCCTTTTTTAATTTGCTATTTTCTTGGAAATTTCATTGGTAAGAAATATTTCTTTCTTAAAATCAATTTGTTGATATTTTCAATCTTTTTATTTTGGTAAATTATTTAGATGCAAATTTCTTTTTCAGAGCAGGCAATTATATATCTTTGGTAAGATATTTTATAGAATAATTGAATAATTTTGGGATGCATTGGACTATAGTTAACACTCGTATTTCATTCTTATACATCAAATACCGCTTTACGTAAGTAAATTAAATGTAATATAGGAAAAGTAAAATGCATTATTGACTAAAACAGTTTCTTTTTCATTTTTGTAGCAAAATTAAAGAAATTCTTGTATGTTTCTATTTATTAATACGAAAATTTTATGAACCTTTCTTGTAGAGAACATGATAATGCTTAACAATGATTCGTATTTATATCACTCTGTTATAATCCCAGAAGTGAACACAATGTGATCCACCCCATTATACAACATATATCTTAACCGCCAATTGAAAAAAAATTAATCATCAGAGCACGAAAAACGATAAATTTCCATAAGAACTAAATATGATCCTCCGGATGCATGCATAGGGAAGCCATTTTTAAATTTCTGACGTGTCTTTTGATCTCTTTGATCATTCCAACTTCAACATTTCCTAGTACTTCTTATGAAAAAAATATCTTAACAATCATTCTAGCTTAGAACATCAATATGCGTGCTGCAGGAACTAAACAAGTTACTTACTTATTACACCGTCTTCATCAACGATCACCAACAGTTTAGTAACTCATTGGCGATGGATTTAAATTTGGTTATAAAGATCAACGGATTACACCATTGCCGGATTGGCATAATTGGTGGTTTAGCAACTCATTGGCTACGACTTCAAATTTGGTGATAAAGTTGGACGGTATAATACTGAAGTACCCTAAACAAAATCAGAGCAAGTAGTTCTCTTAGTACTTACGTATTAGACCGTCGATGTGCCAACGGTCGCCAATCATCTCGAGCCAATTTACATAGGTAGCCAGAACTCTTTGATACGTTACACCGCCATTGTTTGTCCGTTTTCACGTATAAACTCATCTCATGTCATTTCAATCACGCATTTTTAGATGGAATAATTCCATAATTTTGGAATTACGTCATTACATCTTTTTTTGTTGGTAGGCAAATTCCAAATTTTATTCATCTTAGCGAGTCAAAAAATCAGAACAGAAAAAGTGCTCAATGATCTTCTACGAAACCAATAAAATGGCGGATGGCAATTAAGGTTTGCACAGTATTTAAAATAATGACGGTTTTTTGCCATTATTGGCGGTTTAGCAACTCATTGGCGACGCCAAATTTGGCGGTACAGATCAAACGCTTAATACGTAAGTATTGTTTCCTTAATATTTTTGCCACACATGTGGTGTAGATGTTTAAAATGAAGACAAATTTTGAATGTAAATTCATTGTAATTTCACTTTTTAGGAGGCCGAGGCAAGATTTCTATCTCAGCAAACGACACAAGAGGAATTGGCGCAGTTATCGTCTCAAGCCGAAGCCAAACTTGAGAGTCTGAGGAAAGAGGCACAACAGTTGCGCTCTCAGAACGAAGGCTTACGAGGCGCAGAATTGACTTCACCTCAGATGTGCGTATGGAAACATTTGAGTGCTATATTTTATGCATTATAAATTCATTGAATGTCGCCAATTTCTAACTTTTGGCACTTTTCTGAACTTTGGCATCAAACTGTTTGTTAAATAGTAAATATAGAATAATTTTTATGTTTGAATATCTTACACGAATTGTTTATATGACAAGTTCACTTCACTTCAATCAATTTGTTCCGAGAAGTTCTCATAAAATTTTTCAATATCTCTGGAAAATTTTTAACATTTTTTGTGAGTACTTTTTTTCTGGTTTGAATCGAAATCTCAAAAATAATTTCAGTCTATCAAATTGCTTTTATCTTTAGGACAATCAGTGCTTGTTATATGATGAATTCTTGAGACAAATTAATGCAATTACAAATTTCTGTGATGAATAAAATTGATAATTTCTGTCTATTTCTATTTTCGGAAATGATTAATACTATTGTTGAGAACATTTTTTATTTCAAATTTGTCATTATGTAGATTATTTCTAGATATTTTCCATTTATGGAAAAGATTATAAATCATTATTATTAACATGTATTTTCTTCCCTTATTATATTTTCCCAAAACCAGTCTTGATTATTTTCTTGATGTTTTTCTTTCAAACATTTCGTGGTCAGATCTCTTTAGTCAATTTCTCTTTCAGATCAGTAGCTAATTTCCAAATATATTTTAATATCAATCTTATTTTATAATTCGACTGTAATTACTAAGAAATTAATAACATTTTTTCAAAAATCTCTGTAAAAAAGAATTTTACCCTAAAATCATTTTTATACCATAATTGAAGAAAATATGCTTTCTCTAAAGTAACAAAAGAAATATGCAAATTTAAAATTTCTTAAAATATGTCGTATGTTTCTTTTACATTGGTTGAATCAAGATATTGAAAAGATATTTGAAGAACAAAATTTATCTATTATCCAACTAAATTTGATATCACCAATATACTCAGTAAGATTTAGACTATTATATTCTAGATTTCATAGTCAGTAAGATTTAGATTATATATGTTCTAGTTTTCATTCCCAGTTAGATTTATATTATACATATTCTAGTTTTCATAAACAGTTAGATTTAGATTATATATATTCTAGTTTTCATACTCAGTTAGA
>JAOUZG010010004.1:58072-83586 GCA_026289955.1 Argiope argentata | reverse complement strand
TTTTCATATTCAGTTAGATTTAGATTATATATATTCTAGTTTTCATATTCAGTTAGATTTAGATTATATATATTCTAGTTTTCATAATCTATGTCCAACAAGCTAGTAAGTTAAAGCAAGTTAGTAATAAGATTATTTAAAGTAAGTTCTGCCTTACAATAATCTCTTTCTTTTGTATAATAATATCCAACAAATGCCCAAAAGAACATTTTTCTCTTTCTTCTATATATAGATACAGTTTTGTAAAGTAATAATAATATATTAAGCAATAAGAGCATATATTATAATATGTACCATGAAGCTTTATTTTGATATGTATATGTACTTTTTTCAGATGACCTTGATATATCAATTAAATTCAATTTCAATTCAATCAAAATCAGTGCTTTCTTAAACCGTTGATTTATAAAGCTTTAATATTAATTCCTAAAGTTTTATGTTCTTATGAAATATAAATGAATACATTTGAGTATAAGGAAATTAATGCTTATTACTATTCAGTTATAAGATGAACTGAAATTAATTTCTTTCAGTGTACTTGAAAAAGAGCTGGAACAAGCCAAACTGGACAATGAAGAACAATTAAAACGAAAATCTGCGGCAGAATATGAGTTAGAAAGAATAAAGACACTTCATGCCGATATTAAATCTGGATTGTGGCAACAGCTTCAACTCATGGAAAAATATCTCCAAGAGGTGAATTAAATTTCTTTGAATGGTGCTTGATAAAAGTTATATAAATTGTTAAGCATGGAACTATGTTCCTAGATATCGCAGACTGTTTTATAATATCATACGATGGTATAATATTCAACATCTCTCAATATTTTACAAGGTAAACAAAATAATTCTTACCGTTTTTAATTATCCAAAAGAACCTGATATACAAACAGCGTAGCCTATTGTTAGTCACTGAAGTAATCACCATCGGCATCCAGCACCTTCTGCCAACGTGTCTCCAGTTGTCCAATCCCCTTGCGGTAAAACTCGGGGGGGGATGGGGGGAGCAAAGAAGTCCTTGAGAGCTTGGCGCACGTCTTCTTCATTGGGGAAGGATTTACCAGGAAGATGATTGCCCAGGGAACCGAAAAAGTGGTAATCGGATGGTGAAAGGTCAGGCAAATAACGAAGAGGGCATAAAGTCTCCCAACCAAGTCGCTGTATCGTATTCCTGACCACCTGCGCGACATGCGGCCTTGTGTTATCATGCAATAACAGTACATCCTATCAATTAACCAGTGCTGACCCCTTCTGATGCAATGCCTGTTGTCTGGCAAGTTCACCACACGTTTGACTACTGTCCTCCTCAATGGCCGCCTACAGGGCTTCATCATCTAAGTCCTATGATTGTCCTGTCAGAGCTTTATAACAGATGGACAAATCTCCCGACATGAATTTTTGAAACCAATGCCTTGCCGTACGTTCATTGACAGTACTATCCCCAAACGCTTGACATATTTGGCGACTTGATGCAGCGGCTGATAAGCCCACTCTGAAGTCGTAAAGTAAACAACCCCGAGCGAGTTCCTTCGATACGTCCATTTCTCTTCGCAACTGTACGAGTTCCGATTGATGAATGTGAGCAGTGGACCTGCGTTTATAACAACTGATATTCCTACTCTCGACTGACGGTTTCTCAATCACTTCATACACGAATTTGCACACTTATTCTCATTTTTTTCAAGGGAAATGCACAAACGGCAAGAAGTTTTTTGTTTACCTTGAACAATATTGTGAACAGTAAAATTTTATCATACAATATTGTAAGTTTATGTGTTTAATTAGGGTTAAAAGCTATCAACTTACTTTGGCATATATTCTAATCAAAAGGTGTAATGACTTAAGAAGTAGTTTTTAACTTCTTTTTCTAGACATTTTAAGACGATACACATAAATTCCTCTAACTTTAAAGCTATTTAAAACGCTTTAATTTGTCACAGACTGATAGGTGTTTGTCCTACAGTGGTGCACTCTAGGATGCCAAGCATTTAATATTTGAGTGCTCTAAATTTATTCACGAAAGATGCAAACTCAGGAATTGTCTTCTAAAGAACAATATAGCTTGGCCTCCTCATTTATCTGCATTTGTGCAGAACAAATCCTCTTATATATCCTTTTGTACGTATATTATCAGTATTTCCCCCCCGTGTTGTTTAAACTTTATTTTAGTGTGTTTGTCTAGAAATATTTGCATATTTTCCTTTGAATTTGTGTTTTGAATGCTTTATTTTATTTTATCAAACTTCTTCAACTGTATTATATCATCTACTGTGTGTTTCTGTTGGTTTGTGAGCAATTTTTGTGTATTTAACGATTGTATTTGCTTTCCCCCACTTTCTTCTTTCCATTTGTGCCTATGTCTTTATTTTCGAAATTCATCCTGCTGTTAATTGTGAAATGACTTACATCTGTAAGCCTTGTGGTATACTTGTTGGCACAAAAGGAGCTTATACGTCGAGAACCAATAAAAAATATACAATTTAAAACACTTAATTTAGAATTAAAGAAAAAAAATCTAATTTAATTTCAGGATGAGGACAGTGATCTTACCACAGCTCCGGACGAAGAAGCCACTGTCATTGTTACAAAAATTGAGAATCTATTGGGGAAAATATTTGAAAAGCTGAAGGATCAAGATTTAGAAGCCCTCAAGGAAGAACTAAAAGAAGAAGAGGTAAACATATATTTATTGCTAGTTTTTCCAAAAGTGCTTGAGGATATTTTTGAGCTGTTACTTTATATGTTTACAATAATTTATTTCATTCTTTGATTAATTGAGTAAGAAATTAAATCATAAATAAAAAAATTTCCTCCAACGTATATTTGAAAATCCACGCACATACATTCAAATTTTTTACGGCTAATTTATGTAATGTGAATTTTTATTTCCATCTTTTAATAAACAATGATACATAGTTTTATGATTTCAAAATTATAATATTTGTCTTTAAATTTAATATCGGAAGTTTTACATTTTAATACTCTTGAAAATCTCAATTGCAACACTAAATATAATCAATCTTTGCTTAGTAAGTAAAATTACAACTTGTATTTCAATAAGGTTAAAATGAAATCTGGTATGCATATTTCAATGTATCATGTCAGATCATCATTTCTTGAACGGCCAAGCACCACGTGCTCGTGAGAGTTAAATTATATTTTGATTTATTTTAATCGTTTCATTGAACGAGTCACTTTAGTATTGCAAACGATCAAAAAAAAAACAACCTTTGGCTCGCATTGATCGTTTAAAAAATATATTTCCAATTTATTGAATTTTATAGAATCACGTGCTCAAAATGACATTTTTCTCGGTTTTATTTGCTGTAGCAATTAACTTATTTTTTTTAAATCAGAGCTTTTGTAAATGCAACGAAAACGAGCTATTATAAGTTGATTTTTTGAGATGCTCGTGCAGATAATAAAAATTACATTTTTCGCCTACGGAATTTTGTTGACGCCAAAACCCACATCCCAAAAACAACATCATATTCCGACATGATGATAAGCTGTACAACTAATGAAACTGATAAAATGAACAATTGGTAGAGCTGTTTGGAAGAAAAGAGTATATTGTTGATTAATGTAATTCAAAGAATCTCTCAAGTCTAACTTTTTTTATCAAGAAAATCTCAATTGCAAACGTCTCACTTGCAAGACATGACAAAACATTACTTCCTCACTATCTGTTGAATTAATGAAGTGTTATTTTCTTTAGTTCTTGCAGAAAATGGAGCCAACAAAACTGGTGCCATCTGCTGGAGCCCGTAAGCTGAAGCCTGCAGGTATGGATATAAATAATGCTTCATTACATTTTTCGCATTTAAGGTAGGAAAATAAATAAAAAATTTAAAAAATTAAAAAGCTATCAAAATTTTCAATTTTAAAATGAAGTTTTAAAGGCATTAATTAATATTTTTTAATCAACAGAGAACTTAATAGGATTAATAAAAAATTATTTTATTTCTAAGCAATGTTCAACTGGTTACTTTATTATGACTGCTTACGGTCAGTTCGTCTTTATATTTTTAATTAGAAAAATATTTTACATTTTCAGTGCTTATATGAAATTTCCTTTTAAAATATTTTTTTTATTTGTTTTAACATGTGTTGTCTATTTTATAATACTTTTTTTAAACATTAAAAAATCCTCAATTCACGTTTCCTCACATCATAAATTATATTTTAGATAGTCGGACCCCAAGTGAAATCATAAGTTAATAGAAATTCAAACATCAATTTCTGAAAATATTTTATTACGTTATGCATTATCTTAGGAACACAAAAGCGTAATAAATTTTATACAACTATAGTAAGAATTAAGAGAAAAAATTATATTCGATATTTATTTTTTCGAATAAAAAATATAATATTTTTTATAGTTTTCCCCCAACTTTTTTTCTTGTCTCATTTTATAAAAAACGAACGGCTAAGTATGATTTGGTACGTAATATTTTAAACGTTGTATTAAAAAATTTATTTTTAAAGCGACCCTGAATCTACAAAATATTTCTTTTCAATTTTTAACTTTTAGCTTGAAAATGCACGAGCCCAAATAGGAACATCACAAAAATATATAAACTTTCATTGCAATATGATTTTTTATTTTTAAATTAAGAATATGATCCTAATAATTATTAACAATTGTCATAATATCATGATAAATGTTTTAGTCACTCTAAAATCATTCTTAAGTGATCCAATGTTTCTTATTAGTCATTTTAAGGTTTTAAAGCAAAGTTTTATATAAATTTTGAATTTATAATAAAAATATCTAAATGAATTTAATTTAATAATGTGAAGCGTCTGAATTTAGGGGAAAATATGCTCAATATTTAATAAGAAAGGAAATATAATCCTTCATTTCACAATAACTTTTATATGTATGCTAAAATTATTTCTTCGAAAGATTTTATATGGTTATGTAAATTTTTGAAAAAAAAAACTATAACTTCCAAAGTTACCGAAAATTTAGGAATTGCTGGTCACCTTAATGGTATAGAGTGTTTTTTTCCCTTGAAGGAAAGATTTTCCGTTTTTCCAAAATATAAATTTTTTTCCCATCTGTGTTTGATGCTTAGTAAATTTGCCACATTTGATATTCTGTCAGTGATGCAATTAGTTGACATTCTGAAGTCAATTTAAGAACTCAGTCATTGGCGAGAAACTTAAAAATCAAATAATAAAATGATCAGAGCCTGACTAAGGCTGGGGCATACGGAGCAGTTGCCCCAGGACCCCACATAATTGGGGCCCCAAATCGAATAGAAATTTTATTTTACGCATCCTTTTGTTTAATGAATGTTCTTCATTACTAAAGTAGTAAAGCAGAGGGGGGCACAAAGCATTTTTTATCCCGGACCCCAACAAGGCTAAGTTGGGCCCTGAAAATGAGTTGAATGAGATCTAATCAGTTATTCTCTCAATCATTTTTAAAGCGTAATAGCAATGATGAGGTTATTTATCATGATTATTGTAATTCTTTTTACATATAAAGTATACAATCCTTATTTAATTTTTGGATACCATTTCCCAAATTTTTCAATGGGAATTTCTTTTCTTTTCGCAGAAGAAGAAGAATCAAGTGATGATGAGGACTTGGAGAAGAAGAGAACGGCACTGAAGAAGGAGGCGCAGGTCTACGCCGAAATGAAGAAAAAGCAACAAGGAAGGGGCCGAATGATGATGTTGTAAAACTTACACATCGGGAATTTAATGATTCTGGAGTCGATTCAGAGAGGAACTTTCCAAACATTTGCTTTACGATGCGAATATTTGTTTCGAAACAAAAAGCAGGACGAATCTTTTGAAAAGAAACATTTTGTAAAACGGCATATATTCTAATTTCCATTAAATTTTGAGTTTCTGCTTCGATATATGTCTATTCACAAATATTCTTAGTAAATTTATCTTATTTAGCTTTCCATTATAAATGTTAATATTTTTTTTTTCAAAAAAGAGGGTGAAAGAAGCTTTGTTTATTATTTTTTCTACTATTCTATGTTAATAAACGAAATTTTAATAAAAGGTTGACTTGTATTTCGAAGAAAATTATAATTTTTATTCTACTTAATTTCTCGTCTAAAAGGTTGTCTTAAACATATTATTTTGTAATCTTCGAATAAAATGTTAATCAAAAATAGGAATACCAATTATTATACAACTTTATTTCAAAAAGCCATTTGAATTGCAGTTTCAAATATAAATTTTTTTATTGTGAACAAAATGTAAAAGGATAAGGTTTTTTAAAGACGGAACTGCCATTGATAATATACTAATGAAGTTTTGCTAAAGGAAAAAAAAGTAGGACACAATTCAAGATTTTCGTTACCATGCATGAATATGATGCTATTGGAATATTTTAAGAAATTTCTCGAGCAGGGATAGCCTGGTTGGTAGGGAGTTGACGCCGGTTTCTTTAGGCTGCGGGTTCGAACCCGTCGGTCGAAGACTTTCCGTATGTTTGTGTGTGGTTACTGCTGCACGTTAGTGTTGTCGTGGCCACTAAGTCCTCAATGTCGAGAATAATACCACTGGTGGTACTGGGTCAGATATGATCGTTCTCTGTCTTAGATCTAAATTACGATCTGTGGATGAATGAATGAAATGTGTGAATGAAGTTCGTCGCGTATAAAAGGTTTGTGACATGTATGAAGTAGAAGTCAGTCTTCTGCCCAAGGGTGCTAAGGGAACCATACCCTTTGAAACTACTGCACCCCCTCCTTCCATTGTAAAGCAGATTATTTTTTCTTATTGTTGTTTTTGACCACATTTTCTTATGACCACAATCATAGAAATAAAAGGAATAAATATCTAGTTAATATGATTGTTTATCTATTAAAATAATTTGGATACAGATTGACGATAATTAATGTCTGAACTCATTGTTTATAGCTCCTATTTCGTTTCTGGAAGCTGAAAGTTTTCTCTCGGTATTTTATTTTCTCTTTTTCTTCACTTAAATGCCAATTTTTAATATTAAAAATATGATATTCAATTGAGCAGGTCAGTTTAGAAGGCGATAACAAAATGAATAAGAGTGAGTTTGGATATTTTCTTTTTATACCCTCATTCCCAACTTTATTGCGATATATAACGAAGTTCTAGAAGTGAGTAATTTAAGTTTTCAAATAGGGACTGTAATTAGTACTACATTGTACAGAGAATTCTCATATTGAAACAAATTGTACCTTGCGTATTTAAAAACAAAGAAAAATTTTTAAAAATGGAAAAGGAAACCTTTGATCATAAATTTCAAGTTGTCACGTGAGAACATTATTATTTGTAAGTCATTATTTGTCCTTAATTAGTTAAGTCTTTAATAAATTATTTGTCTTATTAAGTAAAGTCATATATTTTCATTAACAATTTTAAACGAATTTGAAAAAATACGACACTTCTCTATCGATCTTAACCCCTCTATCTCTCTTTATTTTCAATTTTTTGAGATCAAATAACAGCTACGATGTCATAGTTTTACTTGATTATTTTAAAAACGCAACTGTTGCCAAAGAAGCATGCATAATAATAATGAAATAAGGGTAAAGGCAAGTCAATCTTTTAAAAACGCATTTGTTGTCAAAGAAGTATAAGTAATCAGAATGCAATGCTGGTAAAAACAGGTAAAAATATTTTTTGCTCCTAAATTTTGGAGACATCAAAACCTCCTAATCGAAACAACATCATGGTCTCCCATGATAAAAAAAGAAATATATGTATCTTATGCTAAATTGCAGATTTTTGTAATATACCTTTAAGTAGTTTTCAGTGTATCTAATAAAGAACAATGGTAATATGTTGGATAAGTCAGATAACAGAATGAATGTTTGCAGAAGATAGTGAATAAAGCAATTGATAAAATTAAAAATATTCAATTGAATCTGTTTTAACAGTCTTAGTATTATAAATTTAATAAAAGAATGATACTTTAGTTTTAAAAAGTCTCCTAATTCATAGATATTCTAAAAGAAGATCCATTCTGTCACATGACATTTCCGAGAATAAAACACTATTAAAGCCATGTGAAAGTGCGACGGAATTAAATAAAGTAATAAAATGTTTGAATGGCCTTATTTAAGGATTCGCTTAGTTCCTTTTGAACTCATTTTTATTGTATCTGCCATAGTTGCAGAAGTCTAATGCAGAAGTCTAACTTAAATCATTTAAATAAACTGATAAAATTAATAAAAATAATCCCTTTTATTAATTGGTTCCTAAGAGATGCATTTGATCGTTAATTGCTTAAGAAATAAGTAAAAACATTTAATAAAAGATTTTTCAAAATAATGAGCATTACTTAGCTCTTACATATTTAGTTAATTTTTCTAATTGATATCGCATTTCAAATGAAAAAAATGTCTTTCCAGACAAGATTTTGAATTAAATAAATTAAAGTCAATTAGTGCGAATTGAATGCAATTAAAAGAAAAGCAGTGATATATTTCTTTAGAAAGTTTGAATTGAAAGTCATTCAAGTTCAAAGGCCATCTGTAAACAAAGTGAATTTGCTTCCATTGATATCTGTAGAGAAGAGGACAAAATAAAATAAATTATATCATCTACAGGAGGTTATACATTATTTTTGAAAGAAGATCAGCATCAAAGAATAAAATGCATTCTTTTATGAATCCCACAAGGACACTTAATAACGGAATACATTTGATTAAGAAGATTTAATTTAAAATCAGAAATCAGAATGTGCATTTATAAATTAACTCATAATCTTAACATTTTATAAACAAATATAACCTATCCCACGAATCTTAAAAAAATATAAATTATTATAGTGTAACTTTTTTTCATGTTAAGTCAGCTGATTTTAATTACGACATTAGTAGCATTCATTTAACTTTAGAAATCAAATTTGATGTAAGCATGTTCTTACATTAAATGAAAATTCTACTTTTCATTCTACTTGCATATCATAGAGCATTTTAATTCATTAGCTATGCGTACAAAGTAGAGAAATCTGTTCAGCTGTTGAGACTAGTGGCTCTGCCTACTTTTCTGAATTTTCATGAGAAATAAAAATGGATGAAATCGATGTAATGATATGGATGGAAAAAATCCTGGGAAAATGGGAAAAATTTGAAGTAATGCTTTCAATCTGTAAATTGTGCTTTGAAGCCATCTAAAGTTTTCCATTGCGAGATGTAAAAGAATGACAATTTAAATTTTAAGGCTATAGACATATTGACAGCTATATCTATTTATCTATCAAAAACAAAAATCCTTCTGGGATAAATATTCATCCTATGGCTGCTAGGTATTGCGAAAGTCTGTTTCCCTAATACGAACGTGAAATCGTAAGGGAATTAAATCTTACTTCATTCCTCAAGAGCATTTCCTAAAGTGAAAGATTTGTGAAAGGAATATTATTTTTGAAAATGGAAATTATCACTACAGAAAATGTCCATTTCCTTTTGAACATATTTTAAAGGAGAAGAGAATAATATAACAATTTAAAAAACATTTCGAATCTTTGAATAGTGATAATTCATAGAACTACATTCAATTTGATAAAAAAAAAAAGAGTATTTGTTGTTGATGTTATTACTAACGGCACTTGGTATGGATAAGCGCACTGACAGTCGTCAGAGATTTTAAGCCGAAATGAGCATCTCTTGTTTCGAAGTAGCGCCAAATAGGGCCAAGAGTATGATTTAGCTACTAACTCATCACAGTCGCTAGCACAGCCCTTTTTTACTGGGGGAGGGACAATCATTCCCCTTACAAATAGGATATACAACAACGCTTCATGCCCCTGCAATTATAATCACCTGGCTATTTAAACAGTGTAATAAACACGAAATGGACGATATAATGAAAGTGACTTTTGTTCGACGTCTCACATTTATTGGTTAAAATTTAATAGGGGATTTTAATTTTGAATTAAAGAAAGCTAAAGACAGTGTGCTGTTTGAAATTTAGATGGGAAGTGACTTTGTCTAATTAAGCTAACTATTGGAGAGAAACTGAAGACATGCCAGTTCAAATAAACAAGCTAGGACACATGAGAACAATCATCCCGAACAGGAACTCAAGCCCAGAACGCCCAGCTCTCTAAGGAGAGGCGCTACCCCTATGTCAGGACACTGGCAAAAGTATTTGTTACAGCTGGTATCGAGACCTTACATGTAGATTGTCTGTTGAATAGTAAGTAATGCTTTTTGATTCTTGTGCATCATGAGTAATGGACTATTAAATGATAGTGCTTTGTCAAATTAATCCAAATACTTTAATATTTTCTGACTTAAAAAAGTATTAGCTTGTTATTTGGAAATATTGTTTTTTTACATTCAATTAAATCTCTTATGCATAACTTATGCTCAAATCATGTAAGAAAAATCATTTTAAATATCAAAATATAAACTCCAGGCTTACTGAATAGCCTTACAGTTATTTTATTTAGATCGTTAATGAATCTTCATGGTGGAGTCAAGTAATATCGTATCAAATTGTTATTAATCACGTAAATGTCCAGACAAACGATCTTTTAACTTCCGCTTTGTAATTTCGATTCCTCTTACTTCATGTTAACCAAGAAAAATATTAAAAAGTATCCTTCTTCCTCAGCTTGCTACACTAGAAGAAAATCACGCAATTATGCTTCACGGAAAATAAAAATGGTTTGAATTTCAATTTCACAACAAATTCCGTGGTGTGGAGAGGGGGTGGCAGCCCCGATGTCGTCCTAGTCATCTAATCACGATTCAAAATTACGAGATCCAAAATAGTTCTAATATTGCTTTACAACTAGAAGTTATTGTAATTAATCTAAAATAAATTCCACTTTTCAAAATATTTATATAAAATTTGCTAGTTTTTGATCAATTAGCCTGTACAATAGAGTTCTCACATATATGTATATGTGTACACATAGCTTTCTTCAATATTTGTACTTCATTTTAAATGTATGATTATTTCTGAGGCAATATAAGCAACTTAAGAAAAAACTTCGAATTTATCTTTAAAAGTGTCATTAAAAATTACCTTTTTAAAATTAAAAGTTAACTCAAAGTCTGCGTCAACTAAATCCTACCCTTCAAAATATTTATACACAATTTGCTGGTTTTAGATCAATTAGTCTGTACATTAGAGTTCCCACACATATGTACATGTGTACACATAGCTTTCTTCATTATTTATACTAATTATAATAAACGATTATTTAAAATGCACGATTATTTATAAGGTAATCTAATTGGCTTGATAAATAATTTCAAATTTCGTTTTTAAAATGTCATTAAAAATTACCTTTTTAAAATTAAAAGTAAACTCAAAATTTAACGAGTAAATTATTAAGACAGATGGGAACCCAAGTCATAGAAAATGAAGTAGAAAAATTACCAAAATGTCGAATAACATAAATACTCGTAGTAAAGCGCTTTACGTCACTAAAGTGTTTAGAGTTTAGTGTTGGTTGTCTGAATATCCAACATGCCAAGCAGAATATCTAAGTAAACTGATGCGATGTGATGTGCACAGTGCGTGGAATAATCAGTTTCAATGGTACATACAGTTCACTAAATATCAAGCTTTTTCAAAGGAATTCATTGATATATGCACAATTGGTACCATGCGTGCCCAGCTGCGAATAGTAAGGGTTTCATACAGTCTGTGTAAAACTGCATGTATATAGAAAAGAGTTTTAAAATGTAAAATATTTCGAAATAAAATATTTTCATCAGAAATTTATTCTTTATTTCTGTATTTACACGCATTTATCAGTATGACATTTTTACTCATATTTTTTTAAAATTATTATTCAAGACTTTATTTTGTTATTCAATTATTATTCAAGATTTGTGTTTCCTACCTTTTCTAGAAATTCCTCACACTGAATTTTAGATCACCATGAATAACCAGTGCATATGACTTGGAATAAAAATTCAAAATTTCATTTCAAAAATACGCAGATACGTTTCTTTTATAAATAAATAAAAGGACATGAAATATTTGTGAAAAATATGCATATTTTATTTTGAATATGTCATATTTCGTTGTTTACAAATAGAGTGTGTGAAAAATATTTCTATATTGTGAACTGAATTCATTGGAAATACCTCTGGTTTTCAAACAACGAATTTTGACAATAGGAATTTTGAAATTGAAATAATTCTTTACTTCTTTCAAAAATCATTCAGCTATATAAACGCTTTATGATTTATTTATAAAGCGTTTATATAGCTCATAACCATCTTTTAATAACTTCAAAAATTTTGGTAGTGCTACAAAAATATCTTAGAGGTATTTCATTAGAAATATTTCTTCCAAGGCCAAAACTTTTTAACTAAATTTAACTGAAAAAATTATTTGATAATTAATGTAATTTTGGACAAATTTAACATATTTACGGTAAAAGAGCCGAAATTGAGAGATAAACAACTGTAATAAAGAATTCAAAAGGTATATAATTAAAACGGTTTTGTTTCATTGTTTCATCGAGGTAAGTAATGCTTAATTCGTCATGTATAATTCTCGATGCTTTTAGCAAATTGAATGTGTACCACGTGTTTTTATAATAGCAGATTTTGATCTTTGTCTAGTAGTTAAAATCAAAAGCAGTTATCTAGAATTTAGTCGTTTAAGTCAATAATCCAGAGTCTCAAATTATAATTTTAAATTATTATAGCCTTTTCAGGAAAATTATTTTCCTTGAAAGCTTATATTAATAAAAACTACATTAATCGTTGTTCCAATTCCAAAACTGGAAGAATAACATTTGTCAGAATATAACTTCTGATAAGAGAACTAATTGTTTCTAATATATAGTTGAACAAGAATTGAAAAAGTAGTTTTTTTGTTATTTACGTATTTTACTGTCTTCGCCAACGATCGCCAATGGTTTAGTAACTCATTGGCTACAGATTTAAATTTGGTGATAAAAATCAACGGATTACAACATTTCTGGATTGCCATAATTGGCGGTTTAGCAACTCATTGACGACGATTTCAAATTTGGCGTTAAAATTGGGCGGTATAATACGTAAGTACCGTTTTTTATGTTATAGTTACATTTTTAAAAACGGGCCTTCCTGTTTGAGTTTGTATGGGAAAAGGGACAAACTTTAATATTTTATAATTATAAATTAATGAGTGTTGACATAAATTTTCTGTATTTTTAAAGCCTCCGAAAAAATTGACCTCTTGAAGCAAAGAGCAGAAATTTGGCAAAATTGCATTTAATTGCATATAGTTAAGTAAAAGGTTAAAAAATTACCACCCCCCTAATTCCTGAATCTTAAATATCACCGTAAAAGTAATTAGATATATGGTAGAAATTATTTTGAACTCCTTTGTTTTTCTACATTAAGCCTCTGAAATAATTTGGAATTTCAAAATTCAATTAAACTAATCACATTTACTGTCTGATAATAGAAGTGACTAGTGTTTATTTTAATTTTAAACAGGCATTAATAAAATAAGCATTGATTGATATACAAAACTAACTAATCTTAATGTAATTAAATGAAGCTTCTCAGTTGACCTCTGAGTCCTAACTTGCAAAATGGTTAAATTTCAAAGCTGCTCTGTTTGGATATGAAAATGCGGTTTAGGTTCCCTTTTAACAAATAATCATAAATTTTACTTCTATTTCTTAATTTATAAATTAGTTCAATCTCAAGTTCCTTTGATTATTTTATTTGTTTAAAGAAAATAATATTGATTTGATTTTTAATAAAAAAAAAACCTGACGTATATACCATTCCATAAAGTAATAATATATATATATTTTTTACGAATGAAAAAAAAGCATTATTGAGGAAAATTTTATTTAATAATGTGGCAATACTTATTAAGCAATTAATAATGTGGGCTTTACTTATAGGTGATTACGTGTGTTCCTAGTCACTGAAGAAGATTGTTTCCTTTTTGTAAATCAATTTATTTTAATCGTCAAACAATTAAAAGAACTTAGATATCATTTCCAGAGTTATATATACTGAAAAAACTATTTTTGAATTTAAAAAAAACATCGGAGTGGCTTCCCAAAACTTTATCGATTATTGTTTAATAAAAGTGTTATCTCTGTTTGCACTAGCTTAAAAAGATTGCGAAATATTAAAATTTGGCGCGAATTTAGATTTTTTTTTTCTAATCTAACATATGATATTTGGCGAGAAATTTTGCGATTAATTCCTACGGTATTCACGTATTAACCGCAACGCAACAGCCGATTTGGTGGATTTTAAGGACAACCAATCTAAACTTTTTTTTTCAAATCATGAGCCAAATTTATCAAAATAACAAGTACCATGAAGCTCTAGGTGATATGTCCTCTTATCTGTACCTTACCTCAAGCTTTAAAAACCTGCAAATTTGGGGGTTTTTAAGAGCCGCCAGTCTACGCAGAATTAGCGCAACTTGGGCTGATGTGGCGCTAATACGTAAGCACCATTCCTGCCATGTGGTATTAACAATATCCGATAATTGAATATGTGTTATAAAATAGTTTTTCAAAACCGATTAGAATAAAAAAAATAGTTCAAAATTGCACTTGTAATTACGAAACCACATATCAAATGCAATATACTTAAATTTGGATTGTGTGGTTTTTTTTTTTTTTTTTTGAGTTATAGTCGACAACTTATGGCTTATTGGTAAGGTCTCGGCTAGTGAGCTCTGTAAGGGGGTCTGTTTCATATTAAATACAACAGGGCCAAACATCCTACCACTGATGTGATGTGGAGAGAAGGGTTTCAGTTCAGATGTCGTCCTCGTCATCGAAAAATGGTTAGAAATTAAGAGTTACGTCCCAAAATACTCTTGGTGTTGCTTTACAAAGAGTTGTTGATATAACTAAACTAAACTTGAATTATTGAGTTTATATGCTTCTGAAAGTAAAGATCGACATATTGACAATATAGTTGGATTTCGCTGATAATCTGACAAGTAGCTATAGTATAAATATAAAATTTGTTTACCGGATTTTATTCATGTATCTCTTCGTTTTGTAGCTATAGTGTTAGCTTATATTCAAACAGTCAGACAGATTGGACTGCTCTGAAAGGAAGCTTGCTCAAAATTTGATAGAAATCAAATCTGGTTTAAAGATCTTATATCTTAATTCGTCCTTCTGGCTCAAAACTTTTTTGAATTCACATCCATGAATCCAGAAATCATTTATTGATGTTTAATTCCTTGTTTAATCAATTGTGTTCAACTTGTTCAATTAGAATTTTAGTAGTAGAATCGGAATAAAATGCATTCTATTAGATTGTCTATCCATATTATTTATATTTCAGTGGAATGATTTCCAAAACAAAATTAATAGTATAAATAAAGATATACTAAATGCTAAAATTTTTCAAAAACCATAAGAAATCTAAAAAATGCATTTTATAGAACAATTGGAATTGTCAGTAGTTATTTTCAGAAGGAAAAGTGTTTCAATATACCTTTTTACCCAGAAACAAGAAAAAATGTTGTTTGCACACAAATAACATTTCTTAGAAGGTAATACATTTACTTCTGTAGCTTCATGAAAAGAAATAACACACAAATAAGAATTTATTGTAGAAAGATTTTTCAAGCAGACGACAGCGAAAGGATAGTCACACAATAAGATTTGTATAGATTGAAAACATCCAATATAATAAACATATTATTATTTTTTGCTAGGATTTAGATTTGTTTTTGATAATATCGATAGGTTTTTATTTGCTTGAAAAATATAACTTGTTGAGTTTCTACAGTTTTTTTGTACTTTGACAGCATTTCAAAATTTTTACTTGTTATAGTGATATTTTAAAAATATGAAATTTAAAAATACTCTTTTAGTACTTGGTTGTGCAATATTATTTTTTTATATTTTAAAGCTGAATAAAGTTTTATTAAGTTTATTTATGGAATTAATTTTGATTTTTGAAACTAATCTAAGTTTAATCTTTAAATTACTAGTCAACTTAAAACTCACATATCTGATTTACTAATCGAATTTTGATGCTGGGAAGAAAAAGTAATCACATTATTTCAAGAAAATTTGAAAGTAGAATGACTCATTTTTTATTTCAGGCATATTTAATACTACAATTCTTACTATAATACCTAAATGTTTAATCTCAACGCAAAGTAAATATTATCGTGTGAAACAAAAAAAAAGAAAGAAAGAATAATAAAAAAATATTAATTCTCATAAACTTAATTCTTTGGTTATATTAAATTATTACCATATCACACATTTACTTTGAAGCTTGTTTAAATTTAGGTTAGTTCAATAATTTAAAGGAAAAAATCACAACAAGGATTGATTGTTGTGATAAAGTAAGAAAAAAAATGAAAACTTTCAAAAAGGATTTGCTAATACATTATACGTGATTTATGAATCTATTTATCCAATTATCATATCTAAATATATCATCCCATTAACGTGATAATGTTTAAAATCAAGAGATTAATTTTCATTCATTTCCCAGTTTGCTTTTACTTCACCTGAATAATTTAATTTCGTCGAGTAATTCAAAGAAAGTTAGGAATATTTTATCGTTTGATAAAACAAGTTCACTAACAATCGTTCATTAATGCGTATTCTATATAAATATGGCATTAAAAAATCATTTCATGAAGTTTAATTTAATTTTTAGAATTAAATTTCATTATAAAATATAAATTATAATTATTCATTTTAAGTATATTCATTGAAAATCAATTTTTATGAATATACTAATTAAAGAACTAGCTTTGAAAGGAAACTTTTAAATATTCTGTTTCCCAGAATCATAAATAGTTGATAATAAAATTCTTTAAAATATAATTAGGATGATTTAATAAAATAAACCAATCATGAAAGGAAAACTATTTCAAATACAGTTTTATTTTGAAAATATTTTAAATTGATCTTTATTCATTTTGCCTTCTTATGAAATTTCACTTGCATTTTTTTTTAAATTAAAGTTTCGAACCAATTTTTGCCTTTAACAATAAAACGTAAAATGATTCTACTTAAGAACGAGCGCCAGTGTATAAAGTTTGAATTTGCAGCATTTCAACGATGTAATTACTTTTATTTTCGAAATAAATAAATACTTAAAGCTATCAGCTTAAGCTAAAGCTTAAAGCTTATAAATAAATAAATATTTTTAGTATATTCCATAAATGTTAATTTTTTTAAGAATATCAGCAAAATTTTATATTTTACCATTTTAAAGTAACGGATAATAGGCTATTTTATATTATTGAACATCTTTATTGAAACTAAAGCTTGTACTTTTATTTTTTATACTATTAAACTGTATTTTCCTTGCTTGGCAGCGATATATAAATAAGTTTTAAAAGCTTAATATCTTAAAAGCTTACAATTAAAATATTCATGTATATGTGCAAAAAACATTTTTTTACATTTCAACAAAACAATTTTTTGCATTGATTGTTTAAAAAAATATATAACATCCTCTATTCATTTTATTTCATATAATCACGTACTCAAAATGACATTTTTCTAGGTTTTATTTGCTGTAGTCATTAACTTATTTTTTTATTCAGAGCTTTTAGTAACACGTTATTAAAAGTTAATTATTGGAGATGCTTGTGCAAGTAATAAAATTTCAATTTTTCGCCTACGGGTTTTAATAATTTTCGCCTTCGGATTTTTGTTAAATCTAGAAATCTCATTTCAAAAATAACGTCATGTTCTGACATGACAAAAATCATTTATAAAGTTATAAGCTTTATGAAACATTATAAATTTTAGGAAATCAATATGAACGTATTTAAACAGATTATAGAATCAATATGAACATATATAAATATGTTAAATTAAAAAAATCATTTCAAGAATCTTATAGCGATACGTTTAAATACATTTCGTGTTATTCAGAATTTATTCTGTAATTTTTACTATATAAAGTGAACAATTAAGGAATTATTAATCTATATTTTAAATACTAAGCCATTAGAAAGAATAGCTTAATGCATTTAAAAATTGAAAAAGGATTTATACCATAAATTTCCATCCTGAGGCTGATGTTATAACAAAACACAGAAGGTGTTTAAAAATTATTGCAAAGCTTTAAAGATGCATAATCGAGCTAAAATATGTTTAAATTAATAAAATTGAATAATATATTTCATTCAACTTTTTAATACTTCAAAATTTTACTAAGCAACTATCAATAACTCGAATTGTTTGATTTTAACAATCCACTAAAACTTCGATTAGAAGTATTTAGAAAATTACACAAAAAATTTAAATGATTTTTTTATATTTCTATACTATGCTCTGAGATATTCATGTATAATATTTCTTTTTATATAGTAACAATTATTATGATATTTTAAAATTAACCAACATTCTGATTTACCAAAATAAGGGAAAAGGTACTTTTTTTTCCAAAAAATTAAATTAATTTACAGCTTCTTTTTAAGTTTATTTTTCTTTATTAAGCAAAATATTACTTTTTTGAAAATACACAACCCGTGCTGTATGCCACTCATACTCGGAAGCATTTAAATCTAGTAGTTTCTGAGAATTTCCTGTAGGTTCCTGTGCCCTGAATTTCCTATATTCTGGGAATATTGACGAACTTCCTCTAATTAACAGTTCAAAAGCCGTGAAATTGTCTCCAACAAGATTTCCAAGATTAGTTTGTTGCTGTAATTCAGTAATAACATTATTTTCTGGAAATCTAGGTGGGAGGTTCTAGTTTTCCGAGGAAACTGTCAGGTCACTAATCGATTGAGTTACGCCAAAATGGTTCAACAAGTCATGGGATGCTTGAGGGTAAATTAGGGTTAGTAAATCCGATAAGTAGATAAAGAATTCTAAGAATGAGTAATCTCAAATATTGTTGCTAATATAAAATGTTGTACCAAATATATTGTAACACAGAGAGTAGCTTATTCTAGGGTTAATATCATTGTAATAAGAATTATCGAATTATCTCCATTCAGTGTGTCCAATATCTGTCAAATATTTATTTTTTTAATTCGAAGTTCCACCCAAAATTTGAATGCCATGGTGTAATTTAATTATCGAAACATTTTAGTTTCCTCATTCATATTTAATGAAAATTCTGATAATAGGGTTAGAGAAAATGACTGATAAAGGGCAGTAAATGTAAATATTGTTACAGGATGGTGGGCCCCGCGAAAGTACTCTGGAGTTGGCGACGTTTGAGGAGGAGCTTCGCACTAGTTGGTATGGTTTGGCGAAAGGAATAGTCTGGTAGCCGCTGAATTGTTCCTGAAGTTCATTGTGTTTCCACGCGCTCGCCCGCTCGGCTATATAAAGGTCAGGTTGCAATAACTTGGCAGAGTTAGTTTCCTCTCGGAAGAGAAGCATCTCTTTGGACTAGTGGATTGCCTTTCTCGCTTGTTATTAGTGAGCTGTGTTTGCGTTTGCTGCTAACGTTGTATTATTGAACTCGCTGTGATTTAATGTTTACTGTGCTATACGATAGCTGTTTTGCAGTTTGTTTTTATTGCGCGTTAGGCTTGTATTTACGCTGTTAAAGACTGTTGACTGCTGGATTGTGTTTATCAGAAGTTTTACTTTCTCAAGTCATCCTGTAAATAGCTGTAAATAAATTTGTTTGTGCTGTCCTCAAGTAAAGTCCATTCAATCCGAACCCGCTACGCCAAAAACGTAACGATATATAGTAAATAAGTGAATCTCCCATTCATTCTATAAAAGTCCCATTAGTTCTAGAAATCTTCCACTCGTTCACTTCTTCAAAACCTAGTTCTGCTTTTCTTTTTACCACTTTAGTTTCATCTCTCTCTGTAGAAAATTAAGTACTATTCTCTAAGAATATACTCTTATAAGAGCATTTGTCAGATTTCTTTAAAATGAGCTTTTCTTTACTATTTGTGGAATGAATACAGTAACCATTTATTAAAGTTTTAAAACCATTTTTTTAAGTATTAAAAATGTAGCAGACACTTAAATCAATGGTCGAAAATGTTTCTGAAATAAAAGATTCACAGAATTCTAATAATATCTAATTCCAAAATTTGTCCTTGAAAGGGTTTGAAAGAATGGCATAAGTATTGTTTTCGAACCCTGGCGCATTAAAATTTTCCTTAAGTGGCTACTTTGTTACTTATGGCATTGTCATGTACAAGCCTCGTTGATAAATCAGCAGATTTTAAATTGGAGATATACATCTCTTGTTTTACAAGTAGCGCCATCTAGGGCCAAGAGGATGACTTAGCTACACACACGCCACAACCCTTTTTAGGGGGCGGACTACATTCATGCATATTCCTTCACTCATTTCAGATCTTAATTTAGACCTGGAACAGAAAACGATCACCTCTGACCCAGTACCCCCAGTGGTATTACTCTCGACATGGAGGGCTTTGCGACCACGAACAGATTTAACGAGCGCCAGCCGCCACACACTCGGGGAATCTTTTGGTCGGTGAGTTTCGAACCCTTAACCTAAAAAGCACGAGTCCAACGCTCTACCAACCAGGCCATCCCGGCCCCAATGGCTACTCTAACTCGCCCGAATGTACATGAAAAATTGTGAATGGTGCGACCACCACGTCAGCAAAACTAGTGGGAACTATGGTTGAGTCCAAAGGGCCATCACCGGCTACGGTACAACTCTTCCCGTGAGAGAAGCATAGTGGAAAGAAAATATTTACCGTGGGAATTCGTTTAGAGTTGTTCTACACCCATTATTTCTGTACTCAACTAAGGTGGCAAAAATCAAAGACGTGTAAAAAGATTCTTATCCTCATTCCTGAGTTGTATTCCGGTGGGTTTGGGAAAAAGATATAATGCAAACTTATATTCAAGTAAATCGCATACATGCACATGCTGGAAAGTTACCTACAATAAATATCAGTTTTTCATTTTTTATTTATTTTTTTATTTATTTTTGCAAAATTCAAAGTATGAGGTTCGAATGTGTAATAATATTGCCGCAAGAAGAAAGGCTGTTTTAAAACACCATGGTTCGATTGGCAGAGCATTGGACTGTAACTCCTTGGTTCGATTCCCGGCCAGCGCATTTTATCTAAAAACTGGATTTTTAATTTAAATTTGATCTTATTTCTCTAAAATCAAGATGATTCTAGAACATTCTTTACCATTCGAGCGAGCTGATTCTCGAATGTTCTCCACGTGTACAAAAGCTGAGTTCGTCTCAGTTCTCCATTCTGTTCTCCAGCGAGTTGCTTGGTGCTAATAAACGCAATTGTTTCTACCTATCCGCGTCTTCAACTCAGTCGTCTTGGCAATATTAATTAGTATATCCTGTTTTCAGATGTAAACACTAAGTAAATTCGTGAAAATACAACATTTTAAAATGTTTTTTTTTTTTTAATTTTTATTAAAGGATAAGGCCAAAGAAATATAAATTAGGATAATGTAATATCAGTATAAAAGAATACTTCTCCCAAGATTTACAAAATATCTAGTTATTTCGAACCATTACTAGATTATAAAAACCCATAAGCAGATATTTAAGACTGTGAGGAAATTCCGCAAGCAAATAAACGCAGAAAATTGTTTTTTATTGAAAAACTCGTATTACACGTTGAATCTAAATATATACATACTTCATATATGCTTCGAATATCAAGAAACAACCTCATGAATAAAATAAAATGAATTCCTCAGAAATATACGATTGGAGTAAATTTTCCGTGAATTCTCATGTAAAATGGAAAGGTAAAAATTTGCATAGAAAGTAGTAAGAGATGTATGGATGTTTGATCTTTCAAATTTTTTTTAACGTATGTAATACGATTTCATATTTTCAAAACAGGAAGGACATTTCACCCTTCAGTTATTTGCAAATACATTTTATTTCCGATTCTGTTATTTGCTTCTAAAAGAGCTAGTTTCTTTCAGTTTTACAGAAAAGCTTTGATGATTTGGGCTGTAAACATTGGAGACAAATATTCGTTGAAAAAAAGCTTTAATATTCTTTTAAGACAAAATCAGGCATCATTCCTGTTTGAGACGAAAAGTCAACATCTGTTTCATAACATTTAGTTTGAATAGCAAAGATTTGAATGCTAATAAGTACTAACAAATGTTCAATGCATCAGAGGACAAAAAACAAATGCTAGCAATTTTTAGAGGACTAAGAAAATAGCTTTTTATATTTCTTTTTATTGTGAATTATCTTCCTGTATATTTCTAATCCATTATTTAAATATTACAATGATTTGGAATGAATGCTTTTCAAATTTACAACTATATGGCGCCATTTTATTAGAAATAAATTTTAATTAAACAAATAATTGACTGTTTTATTTAGGTTTAATCTCTCTAGGTACTTATTACAATATATTTATACAAGAAAAATTCTATTTATAATTCTGTTATTTGCTTCTTAACAAATTTCATTCATCGTAATTGGAAAACATCGATTATCTGGGTTATAAACATATATTCATATATTCACAAAAAATAATCTTTCAATCTCTTTTTAGCAAAAAACATGCAATAATCCCCTTTCACATGAAAATTCAATCTACATTTAAAACATTTAGTTTAAATTTCAAAATTCTGAAAGTTAATAAGAATTAACATATGCAAATTATTTTTAAAAGTCTCAGAAAAGAGTTTTTTTTTTTAAAAAAAAATCTGTTTATTCTTTCTGCCCTTAAATTTAAAAGACATTGCTGTAAAAGTTGCAAAAAATTTGAATGGATGTTTCCTCAAATTTATTGCTAGATGGCACCACTTTATCAGATGCAAATTTTTATTTAAACAAATCATTGATTGTATAATTTAGATTTAATCTCAAAAGATACTGAAACATTTTATTTATTATTCTATTATTTTCTTCTAAAAACATTGATATAAAAACAACAATATTATGAAGAAAAAAAATGATTAATTAGGCTGTAAACATTGGAGGCATAAATAAAAATATATACTTTAAAACTCTTTTAAGGCAAAATATGCAGTATTCATACTTAAAAAGAAAAAAAAAATCAAAGTTTGTTTTAACAAATTTAGTATGAACAGCAATTTTTTGAAAGAAAATAATGACAGGCAAATGCTAACTGAATGCTTTAGAGGACAAAAAACAAACACTGACAATCTTTATAGGATTGGAAAAAAAGTTTTTTTTTTACATTATTTTTAATCTTTTACCAACGTATTTCGTTATTGTAAATACCTCAATAGTTGGCTTGGACAGATTCTCATATTTATTGCTAAAAGCAAATTTATCACCAGTGTTTTTAAAAGATTTACACACTAATTTTAAATAAGCAATGAATATTTAATTGCTTATTAGTATAACATCTACTAATTTGTACCATTCCATACGCCCAAAAAGTATTTTACCTGTTACAGCATTCAGTCCTCCAATGTAAAATAGTTAATAATTTAAACAAAAAGTTAATAATTTAACAAAATTTTATACAGTGAATATATTTCATTATTTTTTTCCTTATATCATCGTAGATTGAGACATATAATGATGTGACGATAACGTAAATGGTTATGCAGAGATTGTGACATGTAGAGAATTCAAACATTCTTGTTGTCGTTGCATGTCCCGATTGCCAACCCCCCTCCGGGGGCACCTCGTAAATGGGTATGAGATGCTTCCAGTATGGTGGTTGGATCTCGCTAACCCGGTGGGTACACTAATAGGTGGAGGTTAGACTCCTCCCATCGATGATGGAACGTACTTCCTTCGGAGTGGGTTGTACCTTGGCCGGTGATGGTCATTAAGCCTCAACCACAGTTCCCACAAATTGCTGTTGCTGTGGTTCAGTCATTGAATTCTTATGGTTAATCCGTGTGCCTTCGTGGTGGATCGGAGAGTCTGCAATATGACTATGTCCCCATTGGTCAGCAGTGCTAGACCAGGTCCATGACTGAATTGGGAAAAATTGCAGCCTCTGTTAGAAATAGGTAGAGGACCGACTTATCTCTATCACACATATTCTCTTGTACAGCCCCTTTTTACAGGGGGGGATATTTACATATCTCCCATAGAGCACACAGAGGAACAACCATGGCCTAACCGGGACTCCCAGAGCACGAGGAAAACACTCTACCTCTGTGCCAGAAATCCGGCAAAACATTCTTATTTTAGTGTAATATTATTTTTTCCCTTTTATCTGTATTTATATATAAAAAAGGTTGTAAACATGGCATTTTATTCTCTTTATGATTGGCAGATAGGGAATCACCTGACTCAGGACATTTGAGATTTTATTTAACAGTATTGTTTGAAGTAATTAATCATAATTTAATGTAACTATTTTAAAGCACCCGACTATAAAATGGTAACGAAAACGAAATATACAAAGCTATAATTAACTCCAAACTAACAGCAAATAAGTTTAAAATAATATTATTTGTTAATTATAGTTTTTGACACATTGTTTTAGACTTATGATTGAATAGCTTTTCAGAGTGTTTATCGTTTTTTAAGTAACTGAAATTTTCAATCTCTCTGCTATAAATCGTCTGAAAACTTAAACAATATATATTTTAACCCGGCAGTTTTTCAATACAATGAAGCGTCTATGGATATCAGATGAAGAAAAAAATGCTAAGAAAAATGTAAGTTTTAAGAAAGTTTGTATTTAATTTGTTTAAAAAAAATTAATTCTTCATATCGTTAAAATTGATGAGATTCCTTGTGAATTTTAAAGAGAAATTTTTTTAATTTGGAATTGTGTTTTTTCGTTCATCACAATTCTAAAACAGTTTATTTCCAATACATGTCTCTGCAAACGCAATTAACCTAAAAAAATTCATGATTCGAGATTAACATCAGGCTTGAAGATAGAAAGCGAATATGGACGAAGCTCAATGGCTTTAAATAGAAAAAAAATTCATAAACTTTTCCTTATTCTCAGAAATTTATTATGACGACTCTCAACAGGAAATTGTCCAATTTCTCTAATATTGGCTAAAGATGGATTTAAGAAAATAAATATTTTACTCCCATTACTGGTATCTTTGTTTACCAAAAATTATATATAATCCATTAAGGATTTTTTAAAATTTTTGATTAATCCTACATTAAACGGTTATGGATATTTCTGTTACAGAACTAAAAATGAACTTCTCAAGTTTGTAAATAACTTGATGATTATTGTCTTATTAAATTAATCCGCAGTTAGCCCTCCATAATTTTTCAAAATCTCATATTTATCTAATAATTTTTATGTTAAAGAAGTTTGTTTTTGTGAAAGTTCAGTAATTAGTTTCAAGTGTGGGAGTAATCTGACCCGGCATTTGAAAGAGCCTACTTAAAGAATTTCTGTTCACTACATATTCTTATTTCAAATAATGACGTTTCTTATTTAGTTTAATCCCAATAAATTCCCTAGATTTGCATCTTAAGCCTTACTCAGACATTCATTAGCAATCATAAAAATATCCTGATTTTTATAATCTGAATACTTTATTTACTCAGTAGGTACATTAGAGATAGAGATGTTAAGAATTTAAGAACCACATCAACTTTTTGGGCGGAGCCTGTTGCCAATCATGTAACCACGTGATCTGACTGCCGTTGTTGTTGTTGTTGCTGTGTGTGTGTGTGTGTGTGTGTGTGTGTGTGTGTGTGTGTGTGTGT
>JAOUZG010010004.1:42934-58062 GCA_026289955.1 Argiope argentata | reverse complement strand
GTGTGTGTGTGTGTGTGTGTGTGTGTGTGTGTGTGTGTGTGTGTGTGCGTGTGTGTGTGTCTGCGTGTGTGTAAACGTGTGTGCACATTTTTCAGTATAAGCGAAAATGACCCTGGTGCGACTGGGATTGCTATTACGGCTTTCTCTCGAAGCATTTTTGTTGTTCATATTGCTAATAATCCTGATAAAAGACAACCTGTGTCTTTGTGTTATTTGAAGCCCAGACACCAGTCTTCACTATCAAATGAACTGTTGAGAATCTAGAATGGAATACTTTATAAGGGAAATGAATCTCAAAAATTGTATGAAAACTTCAATGGAAAATGAGGAATTTATAAAAAAAACACGATATTTCTTGATGAGAGAACAATTTGGAAAAATTATTTAAGAAGAATTACTAGCAACATGGGTAAGTACCTCTATAGAGGCACTGTTAAAATGCAGAGCAACTAATTATTTTCCAGCCATTAATTTAAACATTAATTCATTATTTTATTATAAATAACATTCAAATTCGTTATCAAGCTAATAGGGCACTCCAATTAGAGTTTTTAATTTTGAATCATGCATAAGAGTGTGATATACATAACACTTTTCACCAATGGAAAATCCTATTGAAAGAATTGAATTCATCCTCTCCCGATATTTAACTTCTGCGCATGTGCATAAATAATACATAGCATCTCTTTCCCCTCACAATCAGTTAGAAAGAAACGGAAATATTAAAAAATATAAAGATTAAAAAATGTCTTTCTCAGTTTTTCACTGTGGAAAAATTTACAAAAAGATTTCATTTTCAAAAATTTTCACATGGAAACAAATAAAAAATTAAATATGGTTATCTTAAACAACGCTGTAACATTAATTTTTTTTCTAAAATAAATAGAAAAAGAATTTTATTTTGTTCTCAAAATTAATTGGAAAGAAAGGAAATCTAAAAATTAAATTAAATTGCTTTTCCTTGTTTTTTTTTTTTTGAGTTACATCAACCCAACTTCTTGTTTTCATTTGCCAGCATATTCTTTTACCAATAATATATTTTTACATAATATATAATTTAATCATAAATATAGAAATTTTATTTTTTTACCAATTCAAAAATGAAAATCATACATATTAAAACATGATAAAACTTTATTGAATTCAAATGAACATTTTTAGAAATGTAATTGAACTTTAAAATTATTTATCTTCACTCTGAGATAATGTATTAGAAGAAATCCTTCTGTAATTATTACTTAACTCGGATATTTCCTTAAAGTTGAAAATTACAAGAGATTATGAGATATCACTGTTATTACAGTAGCAAAATAACAGCTACGTTATTTCTCTTCGATAAAAATAATAATGCAAATCAACACCAAGGGAATAATTGACAAAAAGAAATATTTTATTCTTTTTATTCAACAGAGGGAGGAAACGGCACAAAAAATTATTTTTATGGTCTTAAGGAATTCTAAGAATTTTGTATAGATGAGAATAAAGAGCAATATTTTTTTTTTACTTTCTGAACTTTCTGGTAAAGAGACAATCAAAGTGGAGAATTAACAAATTCAGAAATAATAATAGATAAATTTTTGTCTTGAAATTCGTATTAATTCTAAGAGTAAAAAGCTTTATCAAGAATGTTTATAAGAAAGAAAGTGCTTCCTAAAGAGAAAAGCATGAAACGAATTTAATCCATTCAAAAGAAAAATCTGTCCTTTTATTCGAGTAAAAATATATATGAAACGTTAATGCTACGAAACGTTAAGAGTAAATGTATAGAATTTAATGCACATGTTTAGATTCTAAATTGTGAATTCCAAATCAGATTTAGGACAAAAGATGTCAAAGAGCTCAAAGAGTCATTCCGTACTTCCACAAACATGCAAATGGAAGTCCATGCAATGGAAAAAACCATTTTCATGCATACGTTACGTGCAATGGAAAATATTGAAATATTTGCAAATTCTTAATGTAAATTTTGCATGCAACATACTTACAGAGAACAACATGCAATGGGAAAGATCATTTGTATGTACACGTTATTAGCCTGACCTCACGATGTGAAACTTTGTACTTCCGCATACATGCAAATGGGAATCCATGGAATGGAAAAGACCATTTGTATGTGTACGTTACATGCCATGGAAAAGACCATATACATGCGATTATTTGAAACGATTCTGTTTATTTTCTTTATGTTTGATGCATTTAAAACTAAGCATTGTTTATGAATCAATTTTTCCGATTAATTTTGAAAGACTTTCGAATTAAATTTATGCAGAATAACGAAAATTAGAAATGTCTAATATGTATTGCATTACCTGAACTGGTGTTGAAAATTCACGCATTTGGAGTTGCCACAATTGACATTGAATCTTCATTTGGCTTTGAAAATTCACTGGTAGTATAATTTTTTGATTAATTATTTAAAGTAAGTGCGATTGATAGGTCGGGATATCCCTGGTTGATAGGGCATTGGATTCGCATCCCTTGGATTGTGGATTCGAATCTGCCAGCCGAAGATTTTCCCTGTGCGGTGGGCGTTAAATCTGTTGTGGTCACAAAGGCTTTCTTGTGGACAATAATACCACTGGGGGTACTGGGTCAGAGGTGATCGTTCTTTGTTTCAGATGTAAATTACGATCTGTGGATGAATGAAATGCATGTATTAAGTCCACACCGTAAAAAGAGTTTGTGACGTATGTGATGACTTCTGCCCTCGGGTGCTCAGGAGTTCATACTCTTAGTAACTACAGCATTTCATCTTCCGTTGTAAAGCGGAACACGAGAACAACAATAGTAATCATTCAATAAAAAGTATCTAAAGTAAAATTTTTCCTAACTTTCTAATTTTTGGCAAATAATCTAAGTAGGAATTGATTTAAAAAATTGTTTTTATTTATTTAAAATATTAATTTTTTGACATTTTCGTTCTTCATTGTTTGTTTCTGTTTGTTGTTTATTATTATACGGCTATTTAAAGGACGAACCTCGTAATTTTGAAATTTTACTTTATGTAAATTTTGTCACTCAGAAAATAATTTCTAAATATATTTATATGTAAACAAATGGTACTTACAAATTATATTGTCTTCGCCAACGATCGCCAATGGTTTAGTAACTTGCCGGCGACGGCTTTAAATTTGGCGATAAAGATAAACGGATTGCTATAATTGGCGGTTTAACAACTCATTGGCGATTGCATCAAATTTGGCGATAAATTTGGACTTATAATACGGAAGTACCAAGCAAATGCTATAATTATATACACAAAACTCTTATTGAGCATTAGATATTTGAATGATAAAGAGTGAATACATAAATAAAGAATTAACAGGGGGTTTATCCCTTCAACTTCTATTATCTATTTTATTTTTTTATTGTGCAATCAATCAAAATCGCTCCGGTTTTCAAATATGAAAAAAACTAGGCCAGGAGCAGGATTCGAACCTGCAATCACAGCTGTGAATCAGATTGCCACGACGACAGCAAGCAGCCAACCACCCCAAGAAATCCAACAATCATTTGCCAGCAACTGCCGGACACAATGCTTGTCAAAGACTATTTTATCGAACCAACACAAGAATCCAAGCGATTGGAATATATTCTTATTATTTTCGGACATTTTCCAACAATCGTTTAAAGTAATTAGGGCTACGCAAGCATATAAGATTTCTAAGGAAGACTGCCCGCCAATCAAATAGTGAAGTCTGATGCCATAACCACTCGGCCATCCTGACCAGCGACTCCTTCTAATTCATTAGCAATCTACTGCTGGATGTTTTTTTAAACATACTGCTTTGTTAAAAATCGTAAACCTTTCTTTACATTTGATTTTTTTCAAGCATTTAAAAAATAATTTAAATAACAAATTTTAAAAAATTCAAAATTCATATAAATTTTCAAAATGATATCTATATAATTAATTTAAAAAAAGAATAAACATAATAAATTTTAATAATACTATGAATAATGAATTAAAATAATATAAATTTCAATTTGAAAATCTAAAATAAAATTTTTCTCAATTATGGATTTAAAAAGGTAAGTTTACAGTATCATTTTCATAAATAAATTCCTGTATATTTAATTTTTGGCATGGAACCCTCTTGTTTATAAAGGTCTTGGGAGTTTACTAGAAAAAAACATTATCACATAAATGACATCGATATTTTAGTAAACATTATTTCATAATAGTAGCTTCCCCTATTCATTTACCTTCTTTTTTTAAAATTTTATTTAATTTTTAATTAAATAAGACCAAAAAGCAAATAGCAAAAAAAAAAGATTAAAATGAAATCTACTATACATATTTCAATGTATCATGTCAGAACATCATTTCTTGAACGGCTAAGCACCACGTGGTCGGGCGAGTTAAATTATATTTTTATTCATTTTTAATGGTTTTATCGAATGAGTCTCTTCAGTATTGTAAACTATAAAAATAACTTTTCCCAGCATTTATTGTTTAAAAAATATCGCATTTCCTATTTATTTCGTTTCATATAATCGCGTGCTCAAAATGACATTTTTCTAGGTTTTATTCGCTGTAGACATTAACATATTTTTTTAATAGGAGCTTTTGTGAATGCAATGACAGCGCGTTATTAAAAGCTGATTTTTTGAGATGCTAGTGCAGGTAATAAAATTTTTATTTTTCGCCTACGGATTTTTGCCTACCTCATCACCAAAATAACATGATGTTCTGACATCATAATAAACCAAGTGGCATTCTAACTTTAAAATACCAAACGAGGAATACCTTTTAATGTGATAAATTTCTAATGTGAATATTTCAATTCGATATTTTGTAAAATTCCCGACCTATTTGAGTCCAACAAACATATTGTTACGTTTTTAGCGTAGCGGGCTCGAATTGAATGGATTTTACTTGAGGACAGCACAAACAAATTTAAATACAGGTATTTACAGGATGACTTGAGAAAGTAAAACTTCAGATAAAAACAATCCAGCAGTCAACAGTCACTTACAGCGTAAATGCAAGCCTTATGCACAATAAAAACAGATTGCAAAACAGCTATCGAAAGCCTTTCTAAATTATGGTGTTCACAGATATATAGATGGAATGACAAAAATATTACCAAAAAACACGTTTTCCATTTCAAAGACTTCGATACTCATTAAGATCTTCAGTTCGAATTTTTTAAAGATTACCGCACTTTTTTTCAGTTTATTTCGTGTAAAGGCAAAAGATTAACTAATGATAATAGTAATATCTGTATGAAATACAGAATATAAAAATCATTCATGCAAATACTTTATTCACCCAAAAATTTGATTTATTTAGCATCTGAATAATTTTAAATGTCTAAAAAATATACTTCCATATCGTTGAAAAAAAGAGAAGATATCACGATTATTTTAAAACATCAATATTTGATCTTTTTATCTTTATTAATTACCGATAAAAACGAAAAGAATATAAAAGTATTTTTTTAAAAATTCATTTAACAGTTTTAAAGATACATATAAGAGAGCAAAATTATTTGATGGTTCTGAAGTAACTGGAAAATGGATATTTTCAACCGTACCACTAAATCGTACGAATCTACTCAGTCAAATAATATGCATATACACGTGTTTCTATTCAATTTTTCAAATATGTGTGTACTAAACCGATGCAGAAATATGAAAACATAGAACACACTTGATGTCATTTGGAAACTAAAGAAAAAAGGGCACTTTTATTTTGTTTGACTGATTCCTTATTGTATGTATCATTAATGCAAACGACAAATGATTTCCATTATTTCAACTGAATAATTTCTCTTAATTAGTTGATTAATGCATACGCTTTGATTAATTATTTTTCAGGAAAAGATAGAAATATGAAGATAAAAATTTTAACTCTCAGTTCGTTTTAAGACAAGCATTAAGAAGGCAGCCATAATAAAACATTAAATAAATTATAAAAATAATCTATCATCTGTTTAATTTCCATGAAGATAATAATGCGTAGCAATTCTTCCTAATTCCAATTTTTTTCAAATGTATGCAGAGGATTTCATTCTGAAAAAAAAAAGAATTTTTAAAATAATAATAATGATAATTAATTTCACTTAAGTAAATTAATTTTCATTACCCCCAAAACTATGAATTTCATATATATCAATAATTTTTTTCCAAATGACTAAAATATAAATCAAACAAAGTATAAATAATATACTTCTTATGATTTGTAATCTAAATATTATTAATTTTATTTATAAAATAAATCAAACAAATGTTTTAAAAAAATGAAATTTCAATAAATAAAAAAAATTCTCTAGTACATTTACATTAATGATACCCATTAATTTAAGATAAATAATGTGAACAGAATAATAAGAATAAAAGATCAAAATGAAATCTGCTATGCATGTTTCAATGTATCATGTCAGAACATCATTTCTTGAACGGCCAAGCACCACGTACTCGTGCGAGTTAAATTGCATTTTTATTCATTTTGAATGTTTCATTGAATGAGTCACTTTAGTATTGCAAACGATCATAAAAAACTTTGTCTCGTATTTATGGTTTAAAAATATCACATTTCCTATAATCGCTTGCAAAAATGACATTTTAAAAGGCTTTATTTGCTGTAGTCATTAACTTATTATTTTTTTAATCAGAGCTTTTATAAATAAGATGGCAACACGTTATTAAAAGCTGATTTTTTTAGATGCTCGTGCAGATAATAATTTTTTTTTCGCTTACAGATTTTTGCTGAAGTTACAAAATCTCATCCCCAAAACAACATCATGTTCTGACATGATAATTAGGTCAAAACAATATTTCTGATTCTTTCTTAGAAAATAATTAATTAACAAACTTTTAATTAACTTTTTTGGTATTTCCTATTCTAAAAGTAAAATAGACAAATAGAATATTATTTCCAAATCTTGACATTAACTACGACTAAGAGAAGAAATAAAAAAACCCTTAGAGGGAAAGAAATACAATGTAATGTCTAGTCTGGTTGTGGGAACGAGACAAACTGTGACAGGAAAAGTGGATAATAGTTAGGGATTGATATCCCTATCTATCAGTCATAGATATCCCCTAGAGAAGGAAAGAGATCATTAGAATCATTGGAATTGGGAACACTCACTTTTTCACCTAATAAGACATGAACCTCCCAAAGAACTAAATCGATAATTACTAAGATAGCATTGCCAATTTCTGAATAAATTGTTTGTGAAGATGGAAATTATTACTGTAAAGCATTCTAAAAAAGGGTGAGGGGTGCTTAATATTTTTATAGAAATGGAAAATAATATTAAATATCGAATCCAATGGTACATTAACATCAGATTTGTACTATCATAGCCTTATCAACAGGCGTCTTGGTACAGAGGTGGCACATCTTCCTCATGATATGGACGTTCCGGATTCGAATCCCAGTTAAGGCATAGTTGTTCTTCTATGTATAATCTGTGAGATGTGTGAATGTGCCTCCCCCCATCTTGTGAAAAGGCGATTTGCAAGCGAGTGTATGTGTATCATCCTCATATGAGCTAAGAGTCAGACTTCTGTACTCGGGTCAATATCTTCAGAAGCTACTGCACTCCTTCTTCTGTTGTAAAATGGGCACGCCATCACTACCATAGCATTTACACTATCATGCAGTTCAACAACAATTTTAAATTAAATTCAAAGTGTTTTTCGAGTATTTAGAAGTATTCCGTGTTAAAAAAAATGATCAATCAGAAGGTTATACGAGATAAATATCTAAAATAGAGATAATTGTGATTTCTTTAGGATATTTCCTTATATATGAGATCTTTAATTCCTTTTAAATGTAAACGCCATTGCATATTCTGACGTTCCTTATAAAAAACACTATTTTTAACATGATTTCTTTCATGCTATATAAGCCATACCAGACTATCCAACCCGCCTCAAAAGCGCACGGATTAAAACTGAATTAATGAACCACCGCGAAAGCAACAGTGGCGGGAACTACTGCGGCCAAGGTACAACACTTCCCGTAAGAAGTACGGTTCGCCATTGATGGAAGGAGCCTACCCCTACCTTTTAGTGTACTGTCCAGAGGGGGTGAGATCCAATCACCTTGTTGGAAACATCTCATCCTCATTTATAAGTGGTCCTCTAGGGGTGGTGGCTTTGTCCTGGTTAAGACGGAATTACATAATCTTCAATCATTTTCTAATTTTCTAGAAGTCAATAATTATTAACTTGCAATATTACTTTCTTGAGCAAATAATCTCTTAGTGGGATAGATATATTTTCTGATAAATTCTTAATGGATGCTAAATAAATATTAGATCAATGATGCATTGAAATGGCGATGGTTTAGGCACTTATAAAGAAAAAAAGAGAGATTCTTGTAATTTAGAAATTTGCTGATTTCGTAATTAGAAACTTATCATATTACGAAGATTTTGAATTATGATGAGTTTCATTTTCTTTCTTCTAATTAAATTTTCTCGTCCCATATCTATAGATTTGAAATTTTATAATCGTCTTTTCAGTCCTTTCTTAGTGCTCTAAAAAGTATAACGTAAAATTTTTAATTGCACATTTCTGTATCATACTTTTTAATATATTTTTAAAATATATTTAACAGTCAATAAATTAATTTAAATAAATTTTTGTTGAATACATGAATGGAGCCACAAAAAATAAATTTGTAAAAAATGAATTAATTTATATTTATTTTGAATTATAAATTATAGAGTAAAAACAGAAAAATTGTGAACTGTTTTTTAGGCACAAAAGTAAAAGTGTGGTTTTAAAACTCTTTTGACGACATTTTTCATATTTAATTCCATCTTCACATCATTACAAATGGGCACAGACATACAATTTCGCACTATTAATAAGTGAGTAATTTTATACTCATTAATTGTGCTTGGATAAGAAGTCCCATTAAATTACTGACATGAAATATGTACAAGTCTAAACGAAAGGAAAATGAACTAACTCTTATTGAAAGCAGTAAATTAAAATTAATTATCAATTCTGAAAACATTAAAAGTTAATTTAAAACGCCTGAACAAAATATTAGTATGTAATTATGAGGTTCTAAAGCATACAACGAAAAATATTCAAAATCTCTATCTTATATTTCCTTAACTAAACTGTATTCTTTGAATATTTCAAAAATATATTTTCTAATAATAATTTCTGCTTGAATAAAATATCCGTGTATAATTATGAGGTACTAAAACATACAATGAAGAATATTGAAAAGCTTTATGCTATAGTTCCTTAAATAAACGGTATTTTCTGAATATTTCAAAAATCTATTTTACATCAACGAGCATTTTGCATAATTCTATGATGTCAAAATTAATAGATTAATTCTATAATTTCTATGATTACAAAAGAACAGGATTACTAAGTGTCATATGCTGTGTAGATATCCACACATGATTATAAAAATTCTTTTTAAATAATGAATTGCCTTTCATGGCAACTCATCCGATATAGATTTTGCATTCATATGCGAATATCGATTCCACAAAAAAGTTATCTCGACAGAGATTGAATTACTGATTGCTAAGCTTATATTAATCCATGTTGTTGTTGTTGGTCTCGTGTTCCGCTTTGTAAAGGAAGGGGGGCTGCAGTAGTTCCAGAGGGTAATTCAGATATAGAATCTCCGACACGCGACGAAGACACACGGATTTAAACTATAAAACTGAATGAAAGGGAAGCCACAAAAGCAGAAAGGGTGGGAACTGTGGTTAAGTCGGGATGGCCATCACCGACAACTGTACAACCCCCCCTGCAGGAAGTACGTCCATTCATCCATGCTAAGAGTCTAATCTACACTTATTAGCGTACCCTCCAGGCAAGCAAAATCCATACCGGAAGCATCTCATCCTCATTTCGAGGTGCCCCTTCGGAGGATAGCTCCTGAATGTATAACATAGGTATTATCCGTCCAAGCCGAAGCCATGCTGACATAAAGATGAGCCTCCGCGAAGCAACCCCCACCCAGCACGCAAGTGCAGGTTAGCAATTTAATTATCGTAAAACTTAATTCAAAGGACCAGATCGGAAAATAAAACGAATTTAAGTTCTCGAAAACTGTCACCTTGTCTCCAAGTATAGTAATCATCAAACATTTCAACAGTTATTAGAGGAACATAAAATTGTAAACAACGTTAATTAAGAAAATGCTGTTAAAAAGAAAAATGTATAAAACGACTGTATGAAAATTAAGCTCTCGGTAACCCAAAAGCAAATAACATATATACAAAATATGATTTCCATATACAATATAGACGTAAGATAACTAATGTCAAAGCAGAGTAAGTTCAATCGTGCTCCGTGGATTCCAACTGCATGATATTATTGATAATTTCGGAAGCACTTGCCCTAAGGAGAGGGAGTTTTAATAGCAATTTGATGTCCACATTTTTCAAGCATAATTTCCACGTTGAATGGGTATATTCCCATAATTCTCATTCCTGTATAATAAATATGTTGAATGGTTCCAAAAGATTTGCCACATCTCCATTATCATATTTTTCAAATAACCTAGCTCGGTTCCGGCTTGCTGGCACAGCGATAGCGCGTCTGCCTCGTGTTCTGGAGGTCCCGGGTTCGAGTCCCGGTTCGGGCATGGTTGTTCCTTTGTGTGCTATCTGTGAGATGGGTGAATGTGCCCCCCCCTGTAAAAAGGGGCTGTGCAAGCGTATGTGTGTGTGTTTCATCTTCATATGAGCTAGAAGTCAGACTTCTTCCCTCGGGTGCTCAGGGGTTCATACCCTCAGAAGCTACTGCACCCCTCTTTCCGCGGTAAAAAGCGGACACGACATCATCATCAACCTAGCTTGGTGAGTATTATAAACTCCATGACCATCTCCTGTGGGTATGGACCCCTAAGCACCATAGCGCACTAGTCTGTCTTCTAGCTCACACACTTAACAAACCCTTTTTATGCAGTAGACTTCATTCATGCATTTCATTCATTCATACACAGAGCGTAATTTAAATCTGGAACAGGGAACTATTACCTCTAACCCAATACCCCCAGTGGTATTATTGTCCACGAGAAAAATTTTGTGACCACGACAGATTTAACGTGAGACTGTAGCGCTAGCCTAATAAGCCAGATGACAACTACGGTACCGAAGTCGACTTTTGTATTATGGCCATGTTATTCGGCTACTGGCCCTATCGTCGCGGGTTTGTATTCTGACCTTCAATAACTACATTGGTGACCTTGACAACGCAACCTTTCGCAACAGTAGTGGCGCCGTCTGTCCGCAGCAAAATCTTCAAATTCACTTGACGCGGGTTCGTATCGTGACTTTCAACGGTACATCACCACCCATACATGCGAACAGTCTTCGACTGGTGGGTTCAAACTCGCATCCCAAAGGATATGACTACAACTCTCTACCAAACATGCTATCTAGGCTGATGCACGCAATCACACCACATTACTTATTTTGTAGTAGAGTATAGTTCTTCCTTAGTAAGTCATTATAAGATTAAAGACTTTAATTCCTTTCCTACCCAATAGCATAGGTATTGTACCTAACTCACTATGTACCAATTATTCTGAGTCATCTACCAGACAAATCTCAAAGTTCAATCGTTCGAAATGACACAGATCGGAGCATAGCATGCATTTATTAGCACATTATATTTCCATTGAAGTATTTTAATGCATTTATTAGCACATTATATCTTCATTGAAATATTTTAATGCATTTATCAGCAGATTACATTCATCAAAATATTTTAATGCATTTATTAGCAAATTATATTTTCATTGAAATATTTTAATGCATTTGAAACATGTTGATTTCAGTTCAAAAAGCTCTCTCAATTAAAATATTTATTTCAAACTTTTTGATATGAAGATGCCTTAAATACTTTGCCTTAAAATGGTCAAAGAAAAAAAAATCTTAGAGAATTTTGTGTCAAATTGAGTTTAGAATTTTACTTTCCATCACACTGAAACTAAGCGAGCAAGGAATATTTTTAGTACCTGAACTGTATTCTTAGAAAACTCTCTTTATTTTAAAATATATTTCAGTTTCCCTTATTTCTGTCAAAAGTAGTGTAATATTTTGCTTCTTTTAAAACCCGTCTAGACGAGTAAGTGCCTTTGCTATTGTTTTTCAAACTTTTATGTAACGTTTGCTTCTTTCTGTTAAATGTCTCGAAGAATGTGTCAGAAATATTTCAAAGCATAAAGATTTCTCAGTAAAAATATCTATGAATTTAAAGAAAGCTTTTAAAAAAATTCATTATTAAGGAACCTTTAAATATAGTTCCAAGAAAAAGTTTAAAAATGTAATAGGGTTGATATTGGTAAATTTTGTTGTATTGCTTATCAATAATACGAAAAAAAAAACTCTAATTAAAACATTTTGTATATAACATCAAAATACTGATAACGCTATTTATATTCCTCATTATATTTTTCTTTAGTTAAAATTCAAACATGAAAATCTTCGCATTCTCATTTACGAATTCCCCGAAGGGAGCACCTCGTTATTTAGGATGAGATGCTTCCTGTATGGCGCTGTATCTCGCCAACCTGGTGTGTGTGTGTGTGTGTTTAGCCTCACATGTTAAACTAGATAGTAAGACGTAAAAATGACATTTTCCTCTATTATTACAATTACTCTATGATAATAATGCCACAGACAATTTTTCATTTGAAAAACAAATGAAAAAAATATGTGAACTATAAATAGTAATCTTTTAATAAGAATTCAACGAAAAAAATGCATTTATTATTATGTGTGTGTGTGTGTTTTATATACATATAAAAAATACACATCTTTTGATTAGTAATTCTTATAAACACATTTACAACTTATTTCTAAGACCGACTTTTTTCTCTGTAATTCATTTTCTAAACAAAGGCAAATAAGGAATTCACCTTTTTTGGATGGGAATCATTTGTTTGTTTCAAAAACAAATTCTATCATTCATTATAAATAATAACATGCCAAAAATTTATTGTCAAAGCTTTTTCAATTAAAAGGCCCTAAAAGATGACATACAGTTTTTTTTTCCTTATTTATGGTGTAACAATGTCAACTTAGTTGCAAGAACTTTTATCATTTTATTTAAAAATGATTCTTCAATAAGGGTGAAGCATACTGTATTGACATCTGCTGACAAATGATCGTTGATATCTTTAAAAAAGGAATATGGTAATCGTGTCAAAAGTTTTTTGAAGTAATTACTTTGACAATGAATCTGAAAATAGGACATGTTTACAGAAACATTATTTTCTTGTCAGCTCGTCTGATTTGATAACACTGAATGATGCTTCATGATAGCTCTTTGCCAATTTCATTCTTTTCTTTCAAACTAAAATAATGCTTTATTGTACAGTAACTTTAAACTGTCAAAAATTTAAAAATTGTCATTACGATTTCCAGTCATGATTTTTGGCAGTTTTGCTTTACATGTTAAACTGGATATTAAGACGTGAAAATGGATTTTTCTTCTATTATTACAATTACTCTACGATAATATTGAAACAATTAATTTTTCATTTGAAAAAATATTTCAACTATGAATAGTGATCTTTCAATAAGAATTCAATGAAAAAATGTATTTATTATTATCGCTTCTTGTATTTTTAGAATAAATAATGCTCTTATTTCAAGCAGTCATTTTATAAGTAAGTTATTATTCATTTTGATAATGTTTTGTCAGTTGCAACGGCGTTCAAAAAGAGCCAAGAAAAGTTTTCTCCAGTTTGGCGACTTTGATCATTAAATTATATCAGGGGATAAATATTCACTTGACGATATTTATTCACTCATTTACAAATATTATTCAAAATAATCATATTCAAATATTATTCATTATTATATATAATTCATTACAAATAATATTCATTATTATATTCAAAATATACATTACATTTGTAATTTCAAGAAATTCCTCCTTAGCTCTTTTTGTTTACTATTAAAACCGAGTTAGGCTTGTTTTTGAATTATTTTAAACATCGAAAAATTTTCTGGTTATATTTACCTTCTAATATTTCATTAAAATCTGCATTTACCAAGAATACAGCATCAATATTTGATTTATCTATCTATTTAATAGTAAACAACTATCAGTAGCTAAACAATGTTTTATATGTCACATCGGAAATTAGTGGTGCCAAATTTCGTTCTAAGCTTAAGCATCAGATTGAGTCACCTATGATGCTTTAGAAGAAGTAAAAGTCGCTTGTACTCACACAATTCCAATCAGGAGCTTCAACTATTTCTCTGATGTACAATTGATAACAGTAGTTAATGGGTTCTATTCTATCCAATGCCCCCTTATTTAACCCCCATGGGGTCAGCAATACAACAGATTATACAAGATTATTATCGATCTTAAAGTGTCATTTAATGTACAGGCAAAGCTGCATTTGATAATCAATGATGTCACTGACCCTTCGAGGACAATGGATCAGACTAAGGATCCCTATTGGAGCATTTGTCGTCTCCTATCACGCAATTTCAATTAAGTATTTGGTTATTATTGGTAGGAATGGACTATTGTGATCTCATTAGACCCAATGTCATGCGAGTTGCCAAGGCATCCAATTGTATGTAACGGTGGTATGACTTGCGATTACTGCTTGCAGTTATGTAATATGGAAGCAAGCATCAGATTAAAAACAAAACAACTAATATAAAAAACAATTTTTTAAAGCAATTCCTGCTTTGAATATTAGGAAAATTTTAGAAAGATAAGAATTTTCTAAATTTTAGTTACCTTTTATTAAACAAGTGTGTTCTTGTGTTCGCTTTTCTGTGTTCCGCTTTACAACGGAAGGAAGGGTGCAGCAGCTTCTGAGGGTATGGACCCCTGAGCACCCTAATAACGATCACCTTTGACTCAGTATCCCCAGTAGTACAATTCCCGACATGGAGAACTTTGCCACCATGTTCGAACTAGCAGCACAGCGAATCCTATGCCCTACCAACCAGGGTATCCATGCCTAACATCTGCAATTACTACTATAAAAAAACTACTAAAAAAGCGAAAAAATGAATTTTTAATTAATTAATAATTTTTAATGTGTTAATATTTGAAAAAACTGTATTAACATCAAATGTCATTAACTACAATTTATAAAATAATTACTTGAACCTGATCTGATGAAAATAACGATCACCTTAGACTCAGTA
>JAOUZG010010004.1:18781-32934 GCA_026289955.1 Argiope argentata | reverse complement strand
TTCTGCTGCCATAGCCCAAGGAAGACAAATTTCGCAGCACAGTCCTACCGGACACGTCCCTCATACATCCTACATTGATTCCTGCAGTTATTTGACGAAGTGTTGCGTGTCTATTAACATTGACCATTCTACACAGACGTCGGTGGTCTCGGTCGTTAAGTGCAGGTGGTCACCCACTGCGCTGTCCATGATGGGATGGGATGCCTGAAATTTCATACTCTCGGCACACTCTTGATACTGTGGATCTCGGGATGTTGAATTCACTAACGATATCCGCAATGGAATGACCCATGCGTTTAGCTCCAACTAACATTCCACGTTCAAAGTCTGTTAATTCTCATCGTGCCGCCATAAATCACGAAAAACCTGTTCACATGAATAACTTGAACACAAATGAAAGCTCTGGAAAACGAACTGCGCATTTATACTTTTTCGCTACTGCCATCTATATATTTGCATATTTCTATCCCATGACTTTAGTCACTTTAATGTATTTAAAGAGATATCAATAACTGTTTTTAAAAAGAGTAGTTAATGTAAATGAATATTTTCTTTGGCTGAGATATTTAAAGTATTATCTTATGGGAAAAAAGTGTCTTTTGATCAGCTTACGGTCTCCATTAATTATATATTAGCCATTATTTATAGGTTTGTTCACAGAAACGAAAAGAATATAAAAGTTATTTTTATGGGCCTATAAATATTTTTTGTTGGAAATTCCGAATTGTTAAAGGAAATGTGTACAAGATATTTTGCCTTTATCAAACGTAGGAATGTAAAGTGAAAATGGGCGGTAAATCCTCATAAAAAGTGGATAATAACATAAAACATTTTTCACAAACGTTTTTAAATCATATAAAATATAAAGGGATAAATATTCTATTTTCTTTATAAGAATACAAAGCAAATGAAGCAAATTATTACTACTTCTATTTTTTCAACTAGCTATAACCAACAAAATTTTGTCTCTGATGTATTAATTATAGCATAAATAATATAGAAATAAATAATTTTAAATTTATTTTTATATTAAAAAATAAATGTAAAAGTTTAAATATTTTTAATACTTCAGAGCCGGCATCCTGGCACAGAGGTGACGCGTCTGGGAGTCCCGGGTTCGAGTCCCGGTTAGGGCATGGTTGTTCATCTGCGTTCTATTGTGAGGCGTATGAATTTGCCCCCCCCCCCCTTTGAAAAGGGCTATGCAAGCGAATGGGATGGGTGAGTAGCTAAGTCGTACTCATGGCCCTAGTTAGCTTTATTTAAAAAAAAACAAGGGACGCTCATTCGGCTTAAAATAACTGATGGCCGTTAGCGCCCTTGTCCTTTGCACGTACCACTCATAATAACAACGACAATACTTGAGAATTCAGAATTTAATTTCCCAAAAGAAATACTTGTAAAAGGAGTTTTCGAATTATGATATTTTATTTTAGCACTATACTGATGATTCAGAAATTTAAAATTCAGAATATTAAAAGTTTTAATAATTATAAGAAATATTGAACCATCTATTCTAGTAACAAAAAATGATCTCGCATAATAAAGAGTGTCATTGTTTTCAGTTAGTTAAGTTAGTCACATAGTTGTTAATGTTAAGCGTGTGACATAAATTGTTGTATAATACAGAGTACATTGTAAAATTTTATTTATTCAAATCAAATGAATGTAGTGAAAAAAAATATTTATATACTATTAAAAGAGACAATATAATTCATTAATTGAATGAATAAATCATTAATTGAGTAATTTATTCCTTAATTGAGTAATTTATTCATTTTTCATTAATTGAGTCAAAAGTTAATTGTCAAGGTAGAGTTGATTCTGTTTCTATTAATTGCTGATTTGTTATTCTAAACATTTTCTTTCACGATTTCTACATTTTTATTTAACTGAATAAGTTTCATTACCAAAAAGTGATTTGACTATAGACTTTTCAATCACTTCTTGATATGATAGAATTCTGGAATTGTATTGATTTATTTTCGTTGACAATTCTTCATTTTAAATTTCCAGAGCTTAATTATGTATAAATGAAGTGATAATTAAATTTGATTTTGTATATCTGGCGCCATCTATTGTCGATTATGAGAAAATTTATCTACAATATTTATACATATTAGTTATGAGTTAAAATATAAAATTAAACAAAGACTTTTTTTAAGAAATATTTTATTCAGTATGTTACATTGAACGTAATTTGTATTTTCCTTAAAATTATGAAACAATATTTTTTTATTTATATGTTTTTTTTAATTAAGTTAAGTAAGTTTTGTAAATTAGTAAGTTAAAGTTAGTCAGTAAAAATCTCAAATTTTAAACAAGCAGTACATTTCTGACATGTTAATGGTGCTTAGTAAAAATTGCTTACGCTGTTTTCTATTTTATGATTAATAAAACTACTGCTTAATTTTTCCTAAAATGCCTTGCCCTAGTTCATAAAAATTTGATTATAGTTTATTACAAACGTCTTTGCAGTTTTATACATAATTTAATATTTTTTTCATGTTAATTTTAGCATAAGTTTTCTAATTTTAGAATGGTGTAACAATTATTTATTTTTATATATAAAAAAAGATGAAACTAACTTTCAAGATTTTATGTAAAATAACTTAGATTTCTTATAAATAAATAATTACTTGATACAACAATTTTATGTACTCATTTCTTTTAAATTTGCTTTATAGAACTTCTTTTTAGCAGTCAGGGAATTTTAACTATAGTTATAAATATTCATTAGGATATACACTTTTTAGTCTAATAAAGAGACAGCTGATTAAATATTCATCTTATTTTTGACTAAAAACTGGAAAAACTATTTTTTTTTCTTTTAATGCATTAATAATTCATTTTAAATAAAGTGAGAGGAGACGTTTGCAATAATTCAAATATTAATGAATATTTATATTTATCAAAGTATGAATTATTTGTTTAAAAAATATAATCATATTCAGATGTTTTTAGAAGAAAGAGTTTGAAAGAATTTTAACTACACGTATGAAGAAACTATAATATCAAAAATTGTAATGTTTTGAAATAATAAAACACCACACATTAAAAAAAACAAGTTCCATTTTCTGAAGTACACATTTTATTTATGTATAAGTTTACATATAAGCAAGCAACTGTATTTAAGTTATTGTCCTGATTTGGGAGCACAATTAGAAAGATGGTAATAATCGGTAATGTAAACAAAAAGTTTCCGTGGAAATTTTCAAGGCGGAAAGTTGAATTCCATCGCAAAATCAAATGAGTGATTATTCCAAAACACATGTATATGGTAGAGCAATATGTATCTTACTTAAGGGGTACTTAATTACTTATGGTCAAATATGGCAGGAATAATGGTTAATTCTTCTCTAAGCCCCACTTCACTTTTTTCTTTTCTTTTTTTTGTAACCCTCGTACCTGATTATACTTAAATAGGGAGTACATGTTTGAATGCCGCAGATTATGGCATTCATAAACCGGTACAATTTTTATGTGATGCAAAACCACCAACTGTATGTACCAAGAGTTATTGCTCATTTCTGAATCTCCTTTTGAAACACTTTTGGACGTTTGTAATTCGCTCAGGGGTGGATTAATACGTCTTTATACGATTAATATTAATCATCTTAATATTAATCGTATCACTCATCTAATAGTTCTTAATGCTAATTATATCAATCTTAATACTAATGGTAACGCTCATCTTAATACGTCTTAGTGCGATTAATATTAATTATCTTAATATTAATCGTATCGCTCATCTTAATACGTCTTAATGCGATTAATATTAATAATCTTAATATTAATCGTATCGCTCATCTTAATACGTCTTAATTCGATTAATATTAATCATGTTAATATTAATCGTATCACTCATCTTCATGCGATTAATATTAATTATCTTAATATTAATCACATTAAGATTATTAATCGCATCTTAATGCGATTAATATTAATTGTCTTGATGCGATTATTATTAATTATCTTAATATTAATCATATCGCTCATTTTAATACGTCTTAATAAGATTTAATTCGTAATCATTTTAATATTAATCGTATCGCTCATTTTAATACGTCTTGTTGCGATTAATGCTAATTATCTTAATATTAATCGTATCGCTCATCTTAATGTCTCTTAATGCGATTAATATTAATTATGTAAATATTAATCGTGTCTCTCATCTTAGTTCGTCTCAATAGGATCTTTATTAATCGTATCGCTCATTTTAATGCTTCTCGATACGATTAATATTAATCATATCCCTCCTCTTAATGCGTCTTGAATACGTTTAATATTAATCATCTTAATTTCAATCATATAACTCATTTTAATACGTCTCAATACGATTAATTTTAATCATATAACTCATTTTAATACGTCTCAATAAGATTAATATTAATCATGTAAGCTTTTAATACCTCTCAGTATGATTATTTTAATCATATAACTCATTTTAATACGTCTCAATACGATTAATTTTAATCGTATCGCTCACTTTAATGCATCTTAATACAATTAATATTAATCGTCATAATATAAATCGTATCGCTCATCTTAATACGATTAATATTAAGATGAACTATTAGTACGTCTCGTAATTCCGCGACTAATATGAGTTTAACCTAATTCTAATCGTGAACATATCTTACTTTCGTCTTTTCTTAAACCCTCTTTTATAACAAAACAAACGTTTGCAGAAGCATTTGCAATATCGCGAAAGGTTCTCGAGTACAAGAATGAAGAGTGCCTAAAAATATTTACCATTTTTCATACAGGATTTTCAAAAACCAATTCTTTGGAGGTCTTCGTTTGAGAATTCTTTGATATCTCTACTGACTCAAAATGATTGTGAAGATACCTGATGATATCCTAGTTCAAACTTCATAGAATCAGTAGACTTTACCAAGACGATTAGTATTTTGGAATTTGAAAGACAATATTTTTTATTCTTCATCTTCCGCTGTACAAAGATATTCATAGATACGAATTCATACATGTCTCATCCATTTCTAAAGTTAAGCTGTGCACCTCACATCATGAAGTTAAAATGTTATATATTTCTAGTTGTTGCTCATTTGCGCACACTCGAAATAGATAACTTCATCATTTCAGTTATAGAGCATGACCTGCAAAATCATGCTCCATTGTATTTTTTTTTACCTTAACACCTACACCCCAGAGGAAGCACCTCGAAATGAGGATGAAATGCTTCCAGCATGGTGTTTGGATCTCACCACCCTGTAGAGAATGTTGATTGGAAGGGATTAAGCTCCTTCTGTCGATGATGGGATGTACCTCCTACTCGGAGGGTTGTACCGTGGCAGGTGATGGCCGTTAGGACTCAAGGACAGTTCATGTGTTGGACGATTCTTTCATTCAGCCATAGTGGTTTGAATCCAAATGCCTTCGGACGGATCTGATAATCTAGGTGTAATTTATCTTAATACCTAAACTTACTGCTTTAAATTTGTCGTCATAGCATCGTATTTTTGATATTTGTACTACTGCCCTGTTGAAACAAATTCGTCTAATTATTAATTACCCCATGGATAATTTATGCATTTATTCTATTCCATCATTCCAAACATGATAGCCCATTTCATAATTAATCCTATAAAACAAGGATTGAAGTTCTCATAAGTGATTTAAATAAACACTTTCAGATTTTCCCTTTCTTACTATTAGTATTTGCCTTTGGAATAAATGTGTTTACTTTCAGGCCCCACATAATCTGAAAGTTGAAAGTTAGACAACTAATGGCAATCCAGTTTTTGTTTTTAAGTTTAGCTGGCTTATTGATCTGTAAAAATTCTAAAAGTTATTATTATTTGAAATTGTTTCCACTTAAGAAAATGAATTACAATGTTTTTAAACAAATATTTACTGTTACAGAAAATTACAGTAAATGTTAAATGAATTTTCTGTATCCCTTAAAGTAATTTAAGTTTAGCTACAAAAGTATAAATACATAATGATTCAAAAGGAAGGAATTTAGATTGATAAGTTTTGATCGCTGTGCAATATCTAGTGCATATATTTCTCTTTGGAGTTACGGATTTACATATCGAGAGCCACAAAAATAAGCCAACTGTCACGATACTTCAACCCTCCAAATCCTCATAAGCTCACAGCTTTATCATATTATTCAAGATAAAAGTTTTGTAAGAGGTAGAATTCTGTGCATGATTCAGTGAAGCATAAAAGAGTGGAATGATTCATGAAATTCTTTCATTTTCTTTACTCTCATATCGAATAATTATCTCCAAGTGAGAAATGGGAGACATTTTGGAATAATGGACAAAATCCATAAAAACCAGCGTTGTTTGGAAAAGAGATTCATTCATGGGATTATGAAACCATAATTTTCCCGTTCATTGTATCTTTCAAGTTATCTCTCTCTCTCACTTTTAATAGCTTAAGACATATAGCTTCCTTACAAAATAAGAATAGCTTTAGCGTAAATTAGTGTTTAATATCTCGAATTGCCATTTCTTCTCTCTTTGAATATATATGTAAAATAAGAGCTTGTTTTCTGAGGGAATTATATTGAGTCAAATTGTGAAATCGTTTCCAACATTTATAAAAATCTCAATGAATAAATTAGATTGCCTAATAATAGCTCCTCATCATGTGATTATATTTTAATGTATTAGTTGTGATAATTGTGTAATTACATATTGTATATATATATATATATATATATATATATGCTTCACGTGGCATAGACATAGGGGTAAAAGGATTCCATAGTTTTTCTTTCTTTTTTTTGTATTTTATTAATAGTATTGAAATTTATTTTAGAAACAAAATACATTCTGGAAATTATGTAGTTAACAAAAAAATATTAATAACATTTATATTAAAATGTTTTAATGTAATAATATTAAATTTTGACTAAGATGTTGTAAGAAAAAAATCCAAACAATATTTTTAATGATTATTTATTACGTGTAAATATTAAGTAATTACACTAATATAAAGATTATAATGAAATATTCTATGCATATTTCAGTGTATCATGCCAGAACATCATTTCTTGAATGGTCAAGCACCATGTGCTCGTATCACATTTTTATTCATTTTAATTGCTTCATTGAATGAGTCACTTTAGAATTGCAAACGATGCAAAAATCCGCATTTATTGTTTAAAAAAATATCACATTTCCTATTTATTTCATTTCTTAAAATCACATGCTTAAAATGACATTTTTCTAGGTTTTAGTAACTGTAATTATCAACTTATGTTTTAAAATCAGAGCTTTTGTAAATGTAATGGCAACGCGTTATTTAAAGCTAAACTATTTGAGATGCTCTTGTAAATAATAAAATTTTAATTTTTATCCTACGGATTTTTGTTGATGCCACAAACCTCATTCCCAAAATAATATCATGTCCTGACATAATAATAATTTCAAATAAAATTTTAAAACCATTTTGAATTTTTTTTAAAAAAAACTATGGCTTGTTGTTGTATCCGAGAATTTAAAAGAAATTTAAATAAAAAAATCTATTTTTCATAGTTTGTTTCTTTATTTATTTTCTCCATTCGATTAACCTCTACAAATCATTGTCTTAAAGTCCTACATGTAATTAGAGAATTTAATCCGTTTCTCTAAGACGAATTATCAACTAAACTCAAACTCTCATTCTGCACCAACGACAAGAAAGAGATATGCAATTTAATCTGTACCGTTTTACTCGCAGTGGAGTGTATTGGATCATTAATTCGAAGGGTATTTCTCTGATCTCAAGCTTCACCGGCCTTTAAGGGTGCCAAGCTCTCTTTATCGGCTAATATAAATCATTCCATTCCCCTATACGCGTGGAACGTTGGCATTCATGACCCCGATGACCAACAATCCTTTATTAACCTGAGTATTCAGAGTTAATATTAAAGAGCCCTATTTGAAGGGACATTCCTGAGACAGTCAGCTCGTAATATTTAGCAGGAAATTATGAGTCGGAAGATATTTTTAATTCCAATCAATTCCATAATAATGATGTTCCGAAAAATCTGAGAATTTGTATTACATTTCGAGAAAGAAGAACATTCATCTATGAACAATCATGTGATTTTGCCAGTTATTTTCTTGTATATACTAATTAAATAAAGTTCTCTTAAAGAAGATCTTTTCATATAAATAAGATGGTGTAGTTATGCGTATCCATTTTTTAAACAAATTGGTTTTTAGTTTAGTTATATTAACGTCCCTTTGTAAAGTAAAATTGGGGCTATTTTGGGAAGGACGACAAAATTTTGAACAGTAGTCAGTTGACGAGGATGGCACTTGAGCTGGAATCGTTCTCCCCGCACATCACACCAGCGAGATGACAACTTAAACCAATGGGACAGAATTAAACGAAACATCACATGTTTGTTTTCTGTGGAAAAGAAAGATTATTACAAATTTTTCTAAGTCAAAATGTAAACTAAATGCTCAATTCACATAAATTCATAAAAAGTATTTAATACATAGAAATCGAGAAACTAAGATACTTACGTATTAGACCGTCAACGCCAACGGTTTAGTAACTCATTGACGACGGATTCAAATTTAGGGATAAACCGTCAACGACAACAAAACCAACAAGATGGCGGACAACATTTAAGGTTTAAACAATTTTTTTTAAATAATGGTAGTTTTTTGCCATTACTGACGGTTTAGAAACTCATTGGCGACACCTTCAAATTTGGCTGTAAAGTCGACGGTGTAATATAACGTAAGTAACGAAATTAATTGAACTTCCCCAATTCATAACAGTAAAACCAACATAAGCTTTTCAAAGGAATTCTGAAGAAAGAAACCTTACCAAAAATTAGTAATACGAGGCATATTCGGAAAGTAAGTACCGTTTCATTATACTGCCGCTGCAGCACTGCGATCGGCGTTCTGCGCATGCGCACTAGTCTTCCTTGTTCACTGACTCTCAACTGACGCCATTTTGGACGCTGTAGGTTGTGTTTCCAGTTCGCTGTGCTTGTTTAAAATGTTTAAGACAATTACTGATCCCGCCGACTGTGAGATTCGTTCTGTTATCCGTTTTTTAAACGCAAAAAATGTGAAACCGGCTGAAATTTACCGTGAAATTAAAGAAGTGTATGGTGAAAACGCGATGAGTGATGGAATGGTGCGGAAGTGGGTTAGAATGTTTAATGAAGGTCGAAAAAATGTTCACGATGAGGCTCGGAGTGGTCAGCGTTCTCTTGTCAATGACGATCTGATACGGAAAGTTGATGAAAAAATCAAAGAGAACAGACGATTCACAATAACGATACTTTCAGACGAATTTCCACAAATTTCACGTACTGTGTTGTACGAAATTGTTGTTGACAAATTAGTCGTGTTTATCATCGTTGGCGGCAAGTTTCTACGAGGAAGGCATAGGAAAACTCGTCACTCGCTACGACAAGTGTTTGAGCATTGGTGGAAACTACGTAGAAAAATAGTTTAAGGTTTGGTCTTTCATGTAATAATAAAATTTGTTTGAAAAAAAATGCTTTGTTCTATTTATTAAAAAACGGTACTTACTTTCCGAATATGCCTCGTATATATTGTTGTTCATTATAGCACTTGCCCTGGACGAGTCCCCCGCTAATATAGCAGCAATTTAAGCCGAAAAGAGCGTCTCTTGTTTTTGAAATTTGCGCCAACAAGGGCCAAGACTACGAGTTTCGCTACACACTCATCACATATGCTTTACAGGGACCTTTTTACAGGGAGGCACAGTCACGCATCTCACAGATAGCACACAGAACAACCATACCCGAACCGGGACTTGAATTTGGGACTCCCAGAACACGACGCTAGCTCTACGCCAAAAAGCCGTCAGTAATACAGGGTGTCCGAGAAGTCTTTGACACATTTCAAATATTCGGTTTAAAAAAAATAAACGAGATAGAAAGTAAAATTAAGTTACATTTATTACCTCAAATAGTGAAGTTTTTTTTTAATGTATCGATACACCTCGATGTGGGCCCCTGATTTTCGGAGGCTACGAGCAAATGACTGATGAATTCTATCAACGACACTTCTGTGTCGACCCAGGACACTCCCAGTTTCCAAAAACTTATTTTTCCATGCAATAATGCTGTTACGAGATGGAGGGTCTTTTCCTATATTTCATACGGAAATTACGTTGAACTTGAGTCAGAGATTTCGATTCGAAAAACCGCATAACACAAAACGCGCGCTCACTTGGAGAAGCCATTTTCTAAATAACTCTTTCTAACGTTTCAGTACCGCAATCTCCCGGCCAGTTTTGCATTTAAAAAAAACTTCACTATTTGAGGTAATAAATGTAATTTAGCTTTACTTTCTATATCGTTTATTTTTTTCTTACCGAATTTTTGAAATGTGTCAAAGACTTCTCGGGCACCCTGTATATTTAGTAATGAATTGTAATCCAAGTCAAAAAGGAAGATAATTAAAATAAAGAGTGCATTTTATAACACTATGTGTACTAATAAAAGCGCTTTTTTTAAATCATTTTATAATTCAATTTTGTATTTTTTCAATAGTTTTTTTAAATGTTAAGCCAAGAGTTTTTTTCTAATACATCACAAAAACTCAAAATTATCTGTTCATTTTAAAATGTTGATTCAAATGAATATAATTTAATCCACTTTTTTCCTGTCTCTGAAAAAGTATCCAAAATAAATAAAAAAAAAATGACCTGACATGTAAGGAACATATTAGGCTGCGGAGTAATGGCACAGAGGCAACGCATCTTCCCCATGATCTGGTTCGATTCCCGGTTCTGGCATGGTTGTTTTTCTGTGTTCTACCTGTAAGACGTGTAAATGTGCACCCGCCCTCCTCAGTTAAAAGGGGCTGTGCAAGCGAATGTGATGAGTGAGTATTAAAAGTCGTATTCTCTAGTAGTCCGTACGACAAAACAAGAGACGCTGATTAGGCTTAAATCTCTGACTACCTCAACGAGCTTGTCTACGGCAAGTGCCATATGAAACAACAACCGCAACATATTAGACTGAGGACACTGACCTCGAACTCAATGACTTTAACCGCTTAACTCTCGCTCCCGTGATAATTCCGGGCTGCGGTACTGAATAGTAACTCGTCAAAACGATTAAAACCAATTTATTGCTTTTCCAGTAATTCATTTTATTTCTCCTCTTATACACTAGATGGCAGTAGTAGTCGATTTTAAATGTAATTGCAGATTATTTTCAACCAGGTGGTAGCACTAATTGAAAACGTGTACACGTTATATGCATTTTTGCTATCTTAGCCCAGTGCCCGTCCAGTTTCTTCGTTAGACGTGGCAGAGACGAATATGCGTGGTTTTTGTTCTGTGTTAATATATAAATATATATATATTTAATATGGCTTTCATGATAACGTGCAAAGTTTGATGTTCCAAAATATATGAAAACAATAAGAGATACAGAAAGAACACTCGTTACTACTGTCCAGAATCTGACGTTTTTCTCTGTATCACACGCTTTGAAATTTATCACACAAGAAAAAATGAACTAATATTTATTTATATTAGACGTAAGATTAATAAAATTCTCTTTAAATGTTCAAAAGACGTATTTTTTAAATTTTCTCTTCTTGCTAGAAAACCAACATTGAGTCAAAATAAGCCTAAAGTGAACTTCTCATAAAATTTGATTTTTAAAAACTTTCTATCTAAAAAATATCGAAAATGGTTAAATCCTAGTATACGGTACCTCTTTGGCGCCATTTTGAAAAATGTTGCCAAGGCAAAAACGATGCATTTACGAATGTCTTCATTTTTTTTATTGCATTAGCGATCAGAAAACTCATCAGGCAGAATTGACGTCATGGCTTCTCGGTATAAAATTGACAAATCAAAGGGTACTGTATACTAGGATTATACCTCGAAATTTTTTAAATAAAGAATGTATATGTTGTTCGTACACTTATTTTTATATAATTAATGTGATCTTACTCCAAGCATCGAAGGTATTTGATCGTCCCTTGAAGCATTAATTCGCAATTAGAAATTTAAATTAATAATTAGAAGCTTGAATAATTTGAAGATGTTAACCTTTGGATCACCCCAATTATTTCACAAAGTATACGTTGTCAAATTAAAAATCAAAGTTGATAGGATGTTTTTTTCCAAAAAGCTGATAGTTCCCTCCCTCCCTCCAAGGAAGAGCTGTAGTAATGTGACTAACATTATTGATTTCAGTTCGAATTCTGCTTTTGGATCTACCCTTTTTGCTTTCAGTCGTACGAAAAAATATCAAGTGAAAATGATATAAATCTCAAAAAAAAAATCCGCTACCAGATTTTAACGAATTTCATTCTTTCAAGCCTTAATAAATCCAAACAGAATTTTTGAAATGAAGTCTGTCTAACAATACAACTACTAAAAAATGGTTAAATAGAAGAGTAAAATTTAGCACATGGATGTTGCATGTAAGATTGATATTTATTATATTTTGAAATATATGCTATAAAGAAAGATTACTAATCTTTTAAACTTAATATGACGGTCTTGCTTATTGAATTGATACTATTAAACCAATGAACGTTTTTCAACGCCATAAAAAGAATGTAGAATTTGTTACAAAGGTACATTTCTAGAAAAAAAACTATTTGTCGAAGCATTACATTTATAATAGTATCTTTTATGCTTTTCTTAATAAAGAATCTATAGTTTTTCAAATTTTTAATAGAAATAAAGTTTTAGTCTGAGATCTTACATTCCTATTTCCTGTTTTTTTCTCCTGTATTATTATAGAAAGCTTGAAAGTCACTCAGCTGTTAAGACATAAAATCAGAATGAGAGGAAGTAACTGAGACAAAATTCTTGATGAAGTATAGCGCTTGAAGCAAATAAACTTGGAAATAAAACTGATGCCCTGATATAAATTTTAGTATTGTGCAGTAACTATCAGGAAAGCGATTATCAGTGATCGTTAAAAAAGGTTTAGAGGCAATAATACATCCAAAGAAATAAAGGTTTCCTTGGAGAAGCAATTGGAAAAAATTTATTTCTCTGGTTGATAAGCTTGATAATGAGATATACAGTTGGCTATTCAAATTCTATCATTGCAAACTAAAAAATTATTGAGGACATTATTTTTTGTTGCACAACAACTTGATTGTTCTTTTACGGAGCTCATTATTTTAGTGAAATTATCAAATATTTTTAAAGCATTGCTTTATACTTAGATAGGTTATGCAATGTCTTAGCTTAAAGGACGACTATGCTCTTTAACACTAAGAATATTTATTTACAGACTACACAAACGTACACACGCAACATAAAACATTTAAGATGAATTTGGAAACAAAAGGGGGATCATGTTTAACATGGCTAACAAATTTAGAAAATTTAAAAATCAACTCTGTTAAAAAAAACCCAGCTCGTCAAGACATGTTAAGCACCTTCTCGCTACAACAACAATATGGCTACAATTTTAGTCAAGCGTGGACAGCGCCATCTATTCAAATTAGGGGACAGTACAGTTATCTATTAAGAAAGAATTTGTAATTATTCGATTAATTATTATAGAAATTAATAATTAATCGATTATTTAAAAAATTGTAAAAATGTCAAAACCATTTTATTTAAAAAACTAAATATTTATTTGTCATTTCAAAAATTAACAATTCTTTTTAACCATATTTTTAAACAGATGTTTAATTACAATTGAAAGTTATGTCCTCCATCTTCTTTATATTTAATGTATTGCTTTTATTTACTTGACTAATCCATGGGAGTTTAAAACTATATCTAAAGAAAATTATGCAAGAATTCTTATGAAAACTCATCAAATGAGAATGTTTACGAGAAGATATCTGGTAAGAATAATCACGAAAAATCATCAAAATACGAACAATAATGTATCATATAGTGTAATTATGAAGGATTATTTAGTAAAAAATACTCATAATACGACATATTTTAAAAATACTTATGAAAGATTATCTTGTAATTATGCTTATCACAGGGCATCGTGTGAGAAAATTCAGGAAAAATACAATAAAATTAAGGAAAATTTACTTATCAAATAGTAATAACTTATCAATCTGTAATTTACTTATCAATTAGTAATAACATATAAATCAGTAATTTACTTTTTAATTATAATAACTTATCAATTAGTACTTTACTTATCACTTAGTAATAACTTATTAATTAATAATAACTTATCA
>JAOUZG010010004.1:4144-18771 GCA_026289955.1 Argiope argentata | reverse complement strand
AATCAGTAATTTACTTATTAATTAGTAATAACTTATCAATTAGTAATATACTTATCACTTAGTAATTTACTTATCACTTAGTAATAACTTATCAATCAGTAATTTACTTATCACTTAGTAATAACTTATCAATCAATAATTTACTTATCAATTAGTAATAAGTAAATTTTCATATAAAAATTCTTATGGAACATCAGACAAGAATGCTCATGGAATAAGGGAGAATGTATAACTACACTCAGAAGTATTTGCTAATATCACACTTTTAAAAGTATTCTTACATCATTACTAAGTATGGTACTTTCTTAAGACAGTTACTTTAGTAATTTTAAAGAAAATCAAGTTTTTAAGTCTAACTCTAAGAGAAAATAATCGCCTAAAGCTTTTTACTTTCATTAGATAAATATAACGAAACGGATGTAAAAAAAAATGTTAAGAAAAGAATTGGCAGTTTTCTTTTGAAAATGAAAATAGAATTTCCCCCCTTCATAAACGTATTCACTCTTTTCTCCTTTAGAAAAATGCAAGTATGAAAATCGAATATGAAGAAACTTTTCTGTTGTGAAATATTTCGGATAGAATATAACTACAAAAAACATTTTTTTTCTAGAGAAATAATAACGAAACGATTCCTTAAACGAATAATAATAAACGAATATAATAATTATTCTATATAGATATCCTTAACATAACATAATATAACATAATTATATATAGTTATCCTTAAACGAATATAATAACGAAATTTTCTAGTGCAATAATAACGAAACGATTCCTTAAAGCAATTTTAATAACTTAAAATTGCTTTAAGGAATCCCTTTTTTTTTAAAAAAAATTATAATCAACTGCTTGAATTTTTTTTTTGAAACCTGCGTTATTTTATTTATTTCCGTTGACTTACATGAAAGTCAGCTGGTTAAATACAAATAATTGAATTATGAATAATCTGCTTATGAAAGTGAAAAGTAATCAAATACTTAAATGATATATTTTGATATAAAACAACTTAGATGTTATACATATTTCTTCAAAGTGTATATATTTTTTATTAAATTGAAGCTTCAAAAACATTTAATATATAATTAATTTGTATATATAATACTAATAAAATATATTCCAATTTAATATTGATAAATATTTAAATCTTATTTAAATTCAGTATTATATATTGTGCGGTTTTGAAAAGAAATATCATCCAAAACTAACGATACTTGTAAGCAAAATGTAAAATCAAAACCAAAATTAGTAAAATAAGATTAAATTATTAAGAAACTTGTTAAATTCAAAGCTTTATAATAGTATTATTTCAGGTTCTATGAAGCTCCGATTTCCTTTAAAGAAAGTTGAAATATAGTTTGTAATTAGAATTTTTAATCTACATGAAGGACATTTTATAAATTGTTTAATTGCTTCTAATTTCTCTTGGAAAAAATTGCTGCAAATATAACCAAGATCTTCAGTATTCTGAATGTTGGCCTATATAGTGAAGAAAACATTACAATGTTAAGGGGCTCCCGAGGGACACCTCATAATTGGAAATGAGATGCTTCCGGTATGGTGGTTTTCCAACCCGGTGGGTACATTAGTAGGTGAGGGTTAGATTCGTCCATAGATGATGAGACGTACTTCTTTCGGGGAGGGTTGTGCCGTGGCCGGTGAAGGACATTAGAACTCGACCACAGTTCCGCTAATTACTGTTGCAGTGGTCCGATCATTCAGTTCCTATGATTCATCCGTGTGCCTTCGTGGCGGGGTGGAGAGTCTGCTCTATGATTTACCCTCTTATCCTACATTAAAAACGGACACGAGAACAATGTTCTAGGACTTACAATGCTATGGGACATTTTTCTGTTCATAAAGTTAATTAAATGATTGCAGTCAGTGGTTCCACTGACTGTAAGAGGATGGGTTAAGATTATTTTATTTAATGTGTTTTCTGTCAAACAGTGCGTCAAAAATAACAAAGATTAATTTGTGTTATTTTAAATATTTGAACATTTTGAAATTTTTTTGTGCAGTTGTTTTATAATTACTTCGAAATTTTAGAGCTCAGTTATATTTAGAAATTAACAATCCATTATAATTACTAGCCCCTTTTGGCGACCAGCTCTTCATCTATCATTTATGGAACAACTGGTAAAAGCAAAGAACCATCCCCCTGTCATTAACACTGCCTGATTCCGCGAGGTCAAAGAAATTAGTGCCACTAGTGTACATACAATCATCATATTATTTGAATTCTTATTATAATTTCTGATCCTCATTTTATATTAATTCCTGATTCACTTTATATATAAATTCCTAATAATTCCTATAAAATCCTATAAATTCCTAAAAAAATCAAATAAATTCCTTAAAATTCCTATAAATTCCAAAAAATTCATGTAAATTCCTAGATTCTTATATATTTCTAAAAATTCCTATAAATTCTAAAAAATTCCTAAAAATTCCAAAAATTTCTATGAATTCCAAAAAATTCCTATCAATTCCTAATTAATTTTAAATATAAATTCTTAATAATTACTATAAATTCCTAAAAATTCCTGTATAAATTTCTAATTCATTATATATTCTCTCCGATAAAGGAAGGAAACCTTGACAGAGTTTTCCACTCGCTACCATTAAATTTAATTCTAATGTACCAATTGTGCCAATTTCTAAATATCAAGATACATAGCTATATCACAGAGGGCTTGTTTGCTTTCCCAACTTTCATCTCACAGATGATATTATAAAATGTAAGTATTATAGGATATATTAAATAAAATATAGTAATATTAATATTTCAAAATTAAATTTAATAATTATCCCTATCCTTAGCAACTGGGAAAGTTTCGACACTTTTCGTGCATCACTCGTATGAAAATTTCAATTTTCACATTAATTAATTGTCACTTTACTTAGAAGGCAATCAGAAGTATCTATCATCATTACGGAATAATAATTCAAAATATTTTCTTTTTTTAAAATGTATTTTATTAAAATTCAATGTTATATTCATTCAATGTTACTGATTACTTTTTCTTGAAAGAATCAGTACAATTGTCAGAAAATTTAGAAAAACAAAAGAATAATTTGTTGTTGGATATAAAAATATCGTTTTGATTTCAAACTTGGAATGTCATGTAATGTATTAGTATCTGGCTAAAACGGAAAATTCCAATTTAACTTTATTTCTTGCTTGCTAGTACAAAATTCACTAAAATGACATTTAAATATATATTCATTAAAAAACGAAAATTTTTATAGATTTTAATGACAAGAACGTATAGATAAAGCTATTTTTTCATTTGATATTTTAATAAAAGGGAATCCAAACATTTGCATTAAATTCACGCCATATCATTAATGTTCCATTTTTATATCCAAAGAGGAAAAAACACAAAAAATCAAAAGTACCAGTATTTGTAAATTTATATTTTCAGGAATTCACTGAAAAACCTCACTCATAATTTTCTTTCATTCAACTTTCTTAATAAATTAACTTTTCTGGTGACATTTAAAATAATTTGTATTCCTGCTCCACGGATTTAAGGCAAAAATCTATAAAGAAATTTATTTATTTTGTTTAAATTTTTGGAAAGAATAAAAAAAAAATTCACACATGAAAATAATAATATTTCTTTTTTTAAGAGCGATATTATTATTTTCTTATGAATACTGAACTCTTTTATATACAGTTTTGTTAAAGAAGTAAAGAAATCTCTCTAATTTATTACTTTAAGAGTTAGAAAGTTTTATGTTACTTTCAATTACTTTTGAAGTATACTTTGTTATTTTATGGATTGTAAAACTTGTGGAAATTTATTTTTAAAACATTCGTTGCATGCCGAAGTTTAATTAACTTTCTTTTAGAAGACATAAAATACAGCATTATTTTGAAATTTTAATACCATGCTCTAAAATTTCTTACGTTTCTGTAGATTCCGTGAATATAAAAAAAAGGAAGAAAGATTTAATGCATTACTTTAAACACGAACTTTTTTATTATTTTTTTTTCTTGAAGTTATTTTATTTGACTTACTTTTACAGAAAATATTGCAAAGCTCAAATTTAATAGTTTCAATTTTTCTCTCTTTACAGAAAAATGTAGTAATGTTCCAAAAAATCATTCACCAAATTTTCTTACTACATTTTTTTTTTATTTATGCTTGGCTAGAATAGATTTGATAGTCTATAAAGAAAAAAAAGTGACATTAAAGCTAAAAATACATAGGTCGGAATTAATAATGGCAACTTTCTAGCAGGTTTAATTTTCTTCTCCCTTCTTCTTTCTCTTTCTCTTTCTTTCTTTTGAAATATTTGCTTCTTTTTCAAAGAAATTGAAAAAATAAGACAATATTCGATATTATTTAAAAGTTGGTGTGCAAGAGATAATTCTGTAAGATAATAAAAAATAAAATTCAGTTGGGGTTTTTTTCATTCCCTAAAAGGTATAAGTTTCTGGTGAAGGATATTTAAAAATGTATTTTAAATAATATTTTTTGATTATATTATTGCATGTTTTCTGAAATGATATTTTATTGGATTATAATATTTTAAGAAAAAATAATGTTCAAATAAATTAGACATAATATTTATATGATTTGCGAGCAAAGGCAAATTTGATTTACGGTATCCAAATAGGTTTAGAATTGAATTTGTAAAAAAGGATTTATAAAGTATCGTTTGAATGCCCAGCAGATGATACAACCGTAAATCCATATCAATATCCATTCCATTATAATCCATAATAATTGTAAGGTATATAAATATATACCTTTGGATCTTAAAAAAATTGTTACAATTAAAACAGCACAAATAAAAGAGTATTATAAATATTTTTATTTTTATTTCATATATACTATGGGAACTATTAAAAAGAAATACACTGAAAAAAAACTTATATTGGTGATAAAAAAAGTTTTATGTGCATTTAAATTTGCCAATAAAAATTATTTGTCAAATATTCACTACATTTTACATTGAAATTCAATATAAAACCTGATAAAAGGAATTACCGAAAAAGATGCCGTGATTACACCCTCAATAGGACGTTGATATATGCTTACAAAATATCACTAAGATGTAGTGAATTGATTTTGAATTGCTGTGTAATCTACAAACAAAACCAGTGAAATATTTTTTGCTTAGAAAAGGCTTTTAGAAAAATTTACTCGAGTTCTCCTTTAGTTCATCAATATATGCTAGAAACAAATTTAAGATATTTTTATAAAAATTCCTAGAATGGTAAATTCTGATTGGGTAAATAAGGAATTAATGCATTTTTAAATATCATTTTTGGATGGAATTGACAATAAAAAAAATAAAACAATAAATTCTGATTTAAAATATTTTTCTGTTTCTTTCCTATCTATCGAGTGTTATTGAAGCTGCTGTATTTATTTTATATAGATTAAAATTAAAAACTGTTTAAGAAACTAAAAAAGATTCGCTTTTCAGTTTTAAATCACAAAATAAAACACATTTTTGAGAGAGGAATAAAACAAACTTATACTAGGTACTATTTAAGAACCTTTTATTTGTATTTTTAATACGATATTTATTACTTATGTTAAAATGTTTTTCATTGTCTTCATTTACTCTTCAAAATATTTTTTTATAATGCTATTTAAATAAGTTATATTTTATACTTTAAGTGTCTGTCTAAGATCGTGTATATTGTATGACAACAAAAAGTTTATTTCATAACAAATATACAAAAATTGTTTAGGTTGATTGCCATCAGAAAATTGATGTCCATATTATCGAATAGAATATTTATCATATTTTTTTTAAATATTTATTCGGATTTGTTTTAAAACAACTATTAATTCTCATCCATTTTCGAGATATTTTTGAAATAATAGGAAATAAAATAGTCTCTATATATATTTATGAATCTTTAAGCTCGGCTACTTTTCCTTAGAAAATACTTCTCTCTTATCAATCCGAACAATAGAATCGCAGAAAGTTTCTTGTTCAGAAAAGATCTGCCCCTTAAAGTGAAAGTCTGACAAGAGTTTCTTAAACAAATGCAACTTTAGGATTTTGATTCGACCTTGAGACTGGCGTGATCAAAAGAGGCAAATATTTGATGATTGAAAGATCTAGACTTTAGTTATTTGTGGGAAGTATCTAATGAAATGTCAGAACTTGGCAAAAAATTGACAAATCTCTCTGTATTTCAGCAAAAGAAACTTAAAGTTTGTTATATAACCAAAAACATTACTACTAAATGTATAAGTATATATCTATAAACTTATATTTTAAAAAACGTGAATTTCGGTTGTTATTTAAGCTTATAAAATAGTTTCACATGAATAATATGCATTTTTTTAAATTTCACACAATTGATGTTAATATTGAATACAAATTATTTCAATTATTGTAGCGATAAAATATACATTCAAATAAATTAAATATTTTAACAAAACATTCATATTCTGCCAAGTTACAAATTTAAACGCATCATTATAATTTAAATTGTGTGGATAGAGAGAAAAAACAGAAATTCTTAGTTTTGCTGTCATTCAAGAAATATTTAGGAATTTAATAGGATTTTTTTCTTAAATAATGATTTTTTTGCTTCTTTAAATCTTGTGATGTCAATTAAATAACAGAAAGGTAGCTATGATTATACTTTAAAACCTCCTTATAGTATAAAAACTAAATAATATTTAGGAAAATGAAAAGAGTTTGAATTAAAAAAGCAAAAAATTACGAAAACAACTTTTTAAAAACCTGTTTGCCGCTTTTAATATTGCTCTATTACCTTCGTTACATTTTTTACCGCAATAAACGAATTATTTATGTAGAGTTCAAATCTACTTTATTTATTTTGTAAAAACTACAAGTAGATAATATGTGGCGCTGATAATACTTTAATCTACATCATAATTTTGGTTTCCAATTTTTAAAAAAATTGAAATCTAAAAACCATAAAATGTATTTTAGAAGAAAATCATTAATAAAATAATCTTAATTAAAATAAAAATGGACTCACAGACTTATAATGGTAATTAAAACTTATGTGAATAGTTATTTTTTCGAACTCAAATGGAATATTATACAAATTTAAAATTAGAATTCTATAAAAATACATATGAAGTAATCACATTAAAAAAAACGTCCTCTATTTTGCAGAAGTTACAGCAATTCAAGTCAAATGGAAACTTTTAGCTGCGTCAGATCTATATTTCTAAGAGATAATCAAGAATTAAATAAGTAAATCTTTAAAAAGTGTCTTCGATCAATAAAAATGTTTTCCTCAGTTGATTTCTAGATATGTTTTTGGTCATGAAAGATTTATTTTCTATGTCAAATATTAATCTCGTGACCAGTTACTTTAGACCATTCCCACATTTTAACGGTTCCGTTTATTTAGATTTGTTTTCTATTATTTTCTACCTTTAAAGCAAGATATATTATGCTAAGGCTATCTACCCACAATGCCGTGACTATCTACTAATTTGGTCCTGCTTCATTTGTCAGCTTCTGGTTATTCAGATTTATTTTCTAATATATAAAGCAACTTTTCTTAAGGTGAGGACTTCCAATTCCGGCCAAGTAAAGAACAGTTTTAAATCGGTCTTATTTAGTATCAACATGGTGTAAAGAAGTTGTAAAACTTCTATCCCTTTCTAAGGGACACATGTTTGAACATTGTTACATCTGGATAGCTGTGAAATGATTTTTTCCTTTGTGATTCTTTCCCTTTAATGTTACCATTCGGACTTGAATAGAGTCCAGATAATAAACCACACATGCGTTTACGGTCCTTTGAAGAAAGAAATCGCACTAAAACCTCCAGATGTGAATATTTCCCTATTGTGGAGGATCTGCTAAGAGGGTGAATGATTAGCAAATATCCCCATGGTCAATTGTTGACCACTGGGAATATTTATGAAGCATTCTTATCGGCATCTCCAGCGCACCAATTCAAAAACGAGAGGTGGAGTTTGACTGAGGTTGAAATGGAAGGTTTTGAAAGGAGAGGAGCCAAAAGCTGAGATCTAACGAGAGGAGCCTAGAGCGGACTGAAGAGATACCACGTGATCTCGAGGTCTACAGGAGAGTTTCCTCGAGCTTTGACTAAAGATCTAGCAGGAGATATATCCGTAGATCTTTTGAGCTACCTGCAATAGCCGGATACACTAACAGCCTTTTAAATTTTCCTTGTATTAGTTGTGAAACTGTTAGTCCAGATCTAAATATTTCCCAACATATTAAGCTATATGAGGATTAGTTTGTTTTTTATTGTATATAAGCTGTAAATAAAACATTTGTCTTTAAACGCTACATCTTTATTTAATCGACCAGGATCAAGCCATTACAATGGTCCAAAAATTTCTCAATATCATAAATCAAAGAAATTAAGCAAAAATCGGTTGAATTTATGGAACACATTAAAATTTCATAAAGGCATGTATGATAAATATCATTTTTGGTATATCATTGATTTATTCATTTGCTTGTTATTGCTGTTCACTGGAGTCGGAAAACCAAATACCCTAATTTTTACCTTATTGATCTTCACAAGCTATACTTTAGAGAATATACAAAAATATTATCGTTTAATGTACGATAAAAGAAGTTCAATAATTTCGATAATAAATAATGAGGCTTAATTCCATAAAAAAACTTAAAACAAGAATAATAAAAAACAGTTGAAGCATACACAAGCACAAGTCTGGGTAAAAAAAAATTCTAAATAAAACTATCTAAATAGAAAATAATTCAATGCAAGCAACTATCATAGATCCAGCTTTCTAACTCGATCTACGATCAACACTGCAGAGAGAATTTATATCTCTACCTATTATAACCTCGCAAACCAAAGTATGGAATATTCTAGAAGGAAATTCAGATTGCGTCACTTAATATAGATTATTTTGCCATAATTATTGCAATTTTCAATACATTTATTCTTATTACAAAGATCATATTATAATATACTTATTTACTGGTGCATATCTAAGTATAATAGGTTATCGCTTAACTATGAGTTTTGAAACAATCTGTAAGATCCAAAACTATACGATTAATGGAGAAAGTTTTGATCATCAAATTCGAAGTGAGCAATTATTAAGAGAAAAAAGAATGTCACTATCCCAATCCTTTTTCCAAGGTTAATTACAGCTTAGCTAACTATAACCTATTTATACATATTCTAGATATAAATGAAAAATTGTTTCGACTGGCCATCGCAAGTGAAATAATTGCTTTTGTAACTATTAAAACTCAATGTAATGAATGTTTTTTTCTCTTTCAGATAAATGCTTAGGCGCAAAAAAAAACGTTTCGTTTAAATGGCTTTACTTTAATTCACATCAACTAGTATGATATGATAATTACAAAAAAAAAAACCACACAATTTCTCAGATCTTAGTCACTAAGGATTTCCTATGATGCAATACAAGGAAATGAAAAAAAAAATATTTCACGAGTTATGACGTCAGTATGACTATCAATCACCTTCCGATGTTCATTTACTCTTAATTAATCATACGCAAATGATCTCCGGAATTGTAATTAAGATGCTAATTGTTTTTATGTGTCTGGAAAATGAAGTCAGACACATAAAAACCGTTTAATTACTGCGACCTTAATTAACTTAGGACAGAAACCGTCATTAAAATAAACGCAGACTCCGAAGAAAGTATTTTTCATCTATAAGAAAAATGTGATTGAAATTGTTACAATGTTTAGATGTTAGTGCATAAATTTATATTTACTCAAGTGTCTTGTATGATTAAAGATTGGCGCGTTTAAAGAATGTATTATAAAGTTATAACAATTAAGACCAACTGAATAACATTAGCAAAGAAGGTTTGCTCGGAACTTTCTTAAATGCTCCCCAGTAAAAGTATTTTTTCGCATTAAAATTATGTAACACGGTAAAGCAATGGATAATTTTCATGGTATTAGAGAACAATAGTTACGATATATAGATCTTTAGCGTGAACCTAACATTTTTATAAAACTAATCGCGAAACATATGTATTTTAGTTGCCTTTTTGAAAGCCAATTGAAATCAAATGTTGGCGTAAAACTACATTTGGCTTCACAAACTAAAACACTGAATTTCATTAATTTCACAATTAAGATCAACTGAATAACATCAGCAAAGAAGGTCTGCCCTGAAGTTCCTTGCATGCTCCCCAGTAAAAGTTTTTCTTCGCATTAAAGTTATGTAACACGGTAAAGCAACGGATAATTTTCATGGTATTAGAGAACAATAGTTACGATATATAGATCTTAAGCGTGAATCTAACATTTTTTATAAAACTAATCGCCAAGAATATGTATTTTAGTTGCATTTTTGAAAGCCAATTGATATCAAATTTTAGCATAAAACTATATTTGGCTGCACAAAATAAAACGCTGAATTTCATTGATATAAATTTTTGCATTCAGATACACGTGAAAGTACAATTTGATTGACAATCAATTATTTGATGAATTTATTTCAAAATCTGACGTCTATATTTTAGATTCTTAAAATGCGTAAAAATTTCAAATACCTAGTTCTTTACATTTTTATAGTTATTGAGTTCGTTTGGGCACAAAGAGCTAGACTGACAGGCATCCTGGGAAGGGATTTTATTTAAAATTTGATATGTATCTCCAAATATGATAATAATTCTCTACACCGAATTTCAGTGGTGTAACTTAAAAGAGTGTTGAGTTACAGATAGACATATATAGACATAATGCCATCACAAATAAATAGACATAATGTCAAAATATATTTTCCTGATTTTGATAGGTCTGTATTATGGATATTCTTCAAAATTTCGAGTTCGAATGTTTCGAAATAATCTTCTTTCTATATTTCGTATGCGAAAAAAGTAAAAAAAATAATCTGCTATTTGATTGCTTAATCTGCTATTTGATTGCTTTAATCTGCTATTTGATTGCTTTTTGCGAAAAAAGTAAAAAATAATCTGCTATTTGATTGCTTAATCTGCTATTTGATTGCTTTAATCTGCTATTTGATTGCTTTTTGCGAAAAAAAGTAAAAAATAATCTACTATTTGATTGCTTAATCTGCTATTTGATTGCTTTAATCTGCTATTTGATTGCTTTTTGCGAAAAAAGTAAAAAATAATCTACTATTTGATTGCTTAATCTGCTATTTGATTGCTTTAATCTGCTATTTGATTGCTTTCGTAAATGCTTAGACGCAAAAAACGTTTCGTTTAAATGGCTTTACTTTAATTCACATCAACTAGTATGATATAATTACAAAAAAATACAAAATTTCTCAGATCGCATCTCAAATAGCAGATTACTATTTGACATAAACCTTTATGTCAAATAGTAATCTGCTATTTGACATAAAGGTTTAATTTTCAGAAACTTCGTTTTAAAATAAAGTAGCCCTTTAATTTTATTGAACGTTTAGAAATTCCCAATGCATTAGTACGTATCACACGGGTCATACAGAAGTAAGTATATAACACAACGCTTAGAGAAATCACAGATAGACGACAGCCATACCCTAGCCTGGACTCGAACCCAGGACACTCAGATCACAGAGAAGAAGCGTTACCAATCTGCCAGGACGTTGACAAAAATAGCCAATGTTTTCGCTTTTTACATGCATGCATTATATAATAATGCAACCTTCTATGCAGACACTATATATACATATTATAATACATTAAATAATTTCTATTAATGTATTACATAAATGAATGTTTTACTCATGCGCTACATACTTATCTAAAAAACATACTTATCTTAATGTTTAACTCATGTATTACATAATTATCAAAAAATCATAAAAATTGAAATTTTTTTATCAGAGCAATATGATAAAAGATTAAATGAAGTCTGCTGTGCATATTTCAATGCATCATGTCAGAACATCATTTCTTGAACGGCCAAGCACCACGTGCTCGTGCAAGTTAAATTATATGTTTGTTCATTTTAATTGTTTCGTTGAATGAGTCACTTTAGTATTGCAAACGATCCAAAAAAGCTTTATCTCGCACTGATTGCTTAAAAAATATCACATTTCTTATTTATTTCATTTCATATAATCAAGCGCTCAAAATGACATTTTTCTAGGTTTTATTTGCTGCAGTCATTAACTTATTTTTTTAATAAGAGCTTATGTAAATGTGATGGCAACGCGTAGTTAAAAGCTGATTTTTTAAGTACTCGTGCAGTTAATAATATATTTATTTTTCGCCTACGGATTATTGATGACGGCAAAAACCTCATCCTAAAAATAATGCTTACTTACTTGATAAAAAGATTACGTAATTGCTCAGTTTTTAGATTTTAGATATACAGGGTGTCCGAGAAGTCTTTGACACATTTCAAAAATTCTTTAAGAAAAAAATAAACGAGATAGAAAGTAAAATTAAATTACATTTATTACCTCATATAGTGAAGTTTTTTTTAAAATGCAAAACTGGCCGGGAGATTGCGGTACTGAAACGTTAGAAAGAGTTATTTAGAAAATGGCTTCTCCAAGTGAGCGAGCGTTTTGTGTTATGTGGTTTTTCGAATCGAAATCTCTGACTCAGGTTCATCGTAATTTCCGTACGAAATATGGGAAAAGACCCTCCATCTCGTAACAGCATTAATGCATGGAAAGATAAGTTTTTGGAAACTGGGAGTGTCCTGGGTCGACACAGAAGTGTCGTCGATAGAATTCATCAGTCATTTGCTCGTAGCCCCCGAAAATCAGGGGCCCACATCGAGGTGTATCGATACATTAAAAAAATAAACTTCACTATTTGAGGTAATAAATGTAACTTAATTTTACTTTCTATCTCGTTTATTTTTTTAAACCGAATTTTTGAAATGTGTCAAAGACTTCTCGGACACCCTGTATATAAATGAAGACAAGTTTAGATTTATTATAAATAAATGTCTTGAACATCAAATATATGAGAAGTAACGTGATTATAACATCATCTGATATAAGAAGCCAAGCGATCTTTAAAATATTAACTCAATCATTTAATTAGAGATTAAAAAACACTTCATAATGAAATTTTAATTTATCTAATTAATTATAACTAATCTCCATATTAATTAACTGTTCTTCAAATGATAAATAAACAATTTTCCTTTTAATTCATCTCTTTTGAGGAACATTATGAAGACTTTCTTTGTTTAAGAAATTTCCTATCAATTTTAACCAACTTCTGAATATGAGTTAATGGACAAGTGTTGTTGTTGTTACTTATGCCACTTGCCATGAACAATCCCCGCTTACACATCAGCAGATTTTAAGCCGGAGATCTACGTCTCTTTTTTTAAAAGTAACACCATCAAGAGTACGACTTAGCTACACTCACGTGACAACCCTTTTAAGGGGACGGACTTCATTCATGCATATTCATTCATTCATCTTAGATCGTAATTTAGATCTGGAACAGAGAACGATCACTTTTGACCCAGTACCCCCAGTGGTATTACTCTCGACATGCAGGACTTAGCGAGCACGACAGATTTAACGAGCTCCAGCAGCCACACATTGGGATGTATAAGTGTTATTTAAAAAAAAATTTAAACTCTTAATTGCCTAAATCGATTTTTAATAAATTTATTAACAAATTTCTACAAAAATTAAATCCCATGCTGTGCATGCAGAGATTTATTGCTCTATTAAATATGTATTCATCAGCAACAGTTTGAAATGATAAATCATGTCTCTAGAAGACAGAAATCCCAGAAAACACTAATTTTTCGACTTATTCGTACTATCCCAAAAGAACACACCCATAATTTAAAAAAATATTTTATAAGAAATACATGGAACTATTGAAATAAATCAGGATTTCAAATGGCTTGCTATTGAAATAAATAAACCAATCATAAAAAGCAAAATAATAATCTCTTTTCATCAATCATACCCCTCCTTATCGTAATTCTGCAATCTCTGAAAACATAGGAGAACAAATCAATAGAAGGTCCTCTTTTATAGTAAGTCGAATAGAAATAAATTGAATGTCCTGTTTCGTCCGCCATTTAAAAAATGACAAGTATTAGCCTGAGGGTATCCATCACACTGTAAACAAAACTCCAGAGATTTCATGTAACTTGGTTCTCCTTTTTTTCCCCTTTTTTCTTTTCGATTCCAGGTTAACGAATATATATGAGTATTTGTCCTTCCAATTCAAAAAAGAGACGTGTTCTGAGTATTCAAGCGTAGAAACAACACTGGCAAGTTTTGATCTCTATTCATGAATTTGATCCAGATATTCAAATAAATTCACTTAGAGAGATATCATTAATCAAGCAATACCACAAAACATCTTACCACTGCTTAAAAAAAGTATCTCATACTGTGCTTGTCGTTCTCTTTCTTTATTTATTCTGAATCAACGATATACTCGGATTGTTTATCTACGAAAAATATTTTTTTAGAATTAAACTAATCCTTTTCTTTATTGTTTTATTCAAAAGAATAGCAAACATAAACGTCTTTCTGGATTACCAAAATTTGTCGAAAACAAAAATAGTCCATCCAAAGTAACATTTAGCATACACATACACGTATATAAATATAAATATGTGTATGTATGTATGTATATGTATGTATGTATATATTTATGTTCACACACACACACACAAAGATAGATAGATAGATAGATAGATAGATAGATAGATAGATAGATAGA
>JAOUZG010009992.1:1408-11793 GCA_026289955.1 Argiope argentata | reverse complement strand
CTCTTCTAGCAACCCTAATGATGTTTTGTTTACTACTTTTAACAATGTTTGAGTTGAACATGAACTACGACGATTTTAAGAAAAATCTTAAATAAAAAATAATAAAAAATATAGATTAAAGAATTTTAATTTCGTTCTTAATTATAATTAAAAATTTTTACAACTATTAAGACACAGCAATTTTATTTTTAATGTTAACTCGAACATAAAATCTTTACTCCTTTGTAATTTAATGCAGACATTATAATGCAGACAGTGGTAACTATAATTCGTATTTCACGAAATCGTCTGAATGAAAAGTCAGCTGCAATGAAATTCTTCGCAATTCTGGTTATTCATTTGTTGCTCTAACGGTTGGTTTCCTTGATAAATTGTTATATCGGTAATTGTGGAAGAATGGATGTCGGGTAAATAGAATGTAAGACAGTACTTCGAACCTGCAGAATGGATGAAGGGTGAGTGGAATATGCATTTTTTTACGAGTTGATGAAGTTAGGAAAGTATGCTTGTTTGAAATTTTGTATGGAGAATGATTGGATTGCTTCTTCCTCCGTTCTTTCTCTTCTTTTGATTATGTACTGTTCCTGTTATCCACACAAGAACAGTACATAATGCTCAAAGTGCTAGAGAAGCTACTAGGTTCCTGCTCCCGCTTCTAGCAAATCCGTGGAATGTTTTTTTGTTAAAAAATTCTCCCCAGTGCCTTCTGCAGATGCCGAAGGCATCGCATGCACAAACTTTTGCTCTGCATCCAACAGATCGGCGCATTCGGTCTAAAAAATCATAATTATAATGCAGACAGTGGTAACTATAACTATTCCATAGAAGTGTTTGTTTACTTTGTCCACCATCTTTGTTGGCGACTTGGCATCTTTGGTGTAGCAAGGGGAACACTAAACTTCACTTTTAGCTATACAGTGTTATAATAAACGTTGTTGTAACTGAAACTGGTTCTTTAATAAATTAATTTCGAAAAAAAATGAATTGCTTAAAAAACTGTCAAAGAGTTGATTATTAACTTATAATATTTGTCATACTATTATTTCAAATAAAAGAAAAGGGTAAAGTTTGCAAAGTTCGTTTCGAATCGCACTTATTTCAAGTAAGCCAAAATGATATTTTCTAGAAAGCTATGAACACGTTACAGTTGAGGAAAAACACACACAAAGAAATGACAATAAGACATTGCAGTGGCTTACAAATAGCGCTCTTGAGCTCCAGAGAGTGCGTGTTGAAGAGCAGCAACTCGCTACAACTGCAATTATTTTTCTTTCACTAATTTTTATTTTTGTGAACTGAGTTATTATTATTATTTCTACTGAAACGCCAATTTAACAGTAACTGTAATACTGAAGGTTTTATTTTCCTTCAGCTTCTCACAAAATCACTCTGTCTCTCGCCATCATATGCTGTAAAGTACAAAACTCCTTCTGATTTTTAATGTACTTGTATTCATGAAATATTATTTTAAATTTATACGATTTTTTGTGTGTAAATAAATATTTTTAAAAATACTAATCGTACAACATTATACAGAACCATATTGGTCATGTGGCATTAGAATCATATGAATTAACCGAATAAGCTGCCAAAAAAGTTATTTTTTATTCTCAAGTACATTTATTAGACATTGTGGGTTTGCCAGTCAGTTTCAGGGGGAAGCCCTCTTATCGGTTACAACATTGATGGAAATTTACTATCTTAAAATCTTTATCTATTTTTTTATACATTCTTTTTCTTTCTGAAAATTTAAAGAAGTCTTTTTCCAAGACATATTTTTTTATCGCACATACACGTCTATTAATTTTGAAACAAGTATTTATTTTTCTTGCTATTTGTATACAAGAAATGGTGTAATTTATACTTACTATTATAAATGTGAAAGTTTGGATGGATGGATGGATGGATGATGCTAGTCAATCACGCCAGAACGGCTGAATGAAATTGGATGAAATTTAGCACAGAGATAGATTATAGTCTACAGAAGAACATAGGCTAATTTTTATTCCGGTTAATTGAGTTAGTAATTTTTTTATTAATTATAAAATTACATTCTGGCCAAAAAATCATTTCCCCAACTCCAAATGAGTAAGGCTTAACATGTTTTTGATCGGTTATTTCAAATGATTATGTTTATTTTCTTAGTGTTTGATGCAATTAAAATTAAACATTGTTAATTAATCGATCTTTCGGATTCATTTTGAAGTACTTTTCAATTAAAAGGTATTTCCTTTAGCAGAGTTCAAAAGAAAAATCGCCAAAGAAATTTGGCGGAATTATATATTTTTTGGCATATTTTCGTTTTAAAATTGCTGTTAGAAAATTTGCTATTTTTCGCTTGCACCCGGCTAATGGAAAAGTACCAAAATAAAACATACCAAAGGAAGTTAAAAATTTCTAATCCGTATTACCTCAACTATTGTAGAAAATTCATGCATTCGCGTTGCATCAATTAACGTAGAATTTGCATGCACAGTTTGTCCTTGACTTGATTTTGTTTTGGTCAGACCAATCAGCAAAATGATTTTGAATAATTTGTTTGCCGCTTTGTTTTGGCTAAATTTTGATATCTACAACAATTTGGTGTTTTGCAAGGTTGGTAATTTTTCGGCTTCGCTTTGTTTGGATTTACTTTGCCATTTTTTTATGCTATTGTAGTTCGGACTTTCCTTCACATTTCCCATAATTTTTTCCTTCTGTACGTATTCGTTTACCATATTTACATTTTTTTAGATATATTTTTTGCCTGCATTTCATCTTTTTGCATTCATTGATTTTTTTCTATATTTCCATTAATTTTCTGCAGTGTTCATCGAAACCTTACGACTAGAAACGCTATTGCTGCTGTTCACACTACATGTGGCCATTTATCTAAAGTTTGGCGACAAACTTTTTTTTGGCGAAGATTATTTTCAACACCACCATAATGTACAGTTTGATGAAATTTGACATTGTGATCAGATCACCAGTTTTTTAATACAAACATAAAAATTTCCACATGTACAAAGTCGCGGGTAAAAGCTATAGTATAATAATAAATTCTTGTAGCTATGATTCAAGTATCAAAGTGAAGTAATTTTTCCCACAAAATTTATCTTCTAGTGATTATCTCATATAAATGAAATTATTTCCATCTTGAATATTAGTTTGGGGAATCAAAATACTTTTCATTATCTTATCTCATTAAAACCGCCGTGTAGTGACGATAATTAGGCAGTTTATAACTGTATTAAATTGATAAATAAATTTCGGTTAAAAAAGATGTTAGCTTATCATATTAAAAACAGTTTTGTAATCGATTGTTTGAAATGAAAAATAAACACCATCATGTTTTATACGTTTAGTAAAATAGAAGAGCAAACACATTTAAAGTTCAAAGAAATCGAATTTTTTTCACCTGTCTTCTCTTGTATAATAGGGCCGTCTTCTATATATATAGTTTAAAGCCCGATTCTACGGGAAAAAGGTCTTGTAAGGTGTGTCAGCTGCACGTTAAATATGTCATGGTCTAGCGTCCTCTCTCTGGTGTTGTGTGAAAAGGGGGTACAAACGCAGCTTTATGCGGGTATCACCCTATTCCACCAAAAACCTGTCGTGTAAGGGGGTTACGTTAAATCCGTCAGGTCCAAACGTCCTCCAGTCGGCGTGGTGCAGTGTGGAGAGGGAGTCATTTATGTGTGTATCAGAAATTGAGAATTACCTTGAATAATTTTTAATTCACAATTTCAGGCAACCTTTATATATACAAGATGTCTTAGTATTCCAAAAATTTAATTTCTGCCACTGTATGCAATAACAGAATCGTGTTTTGAATTTGCCCCTTTATTGAGTCGTTGACTATTTTCTTTATTATTATTGTTGTTGTTATTAGTGGCACTTGCCACGGACAAGCCCGTTGATGCATCAGTGGATTTAAGCCGAAAGGAGTGTCTCTTGTTTTTGCAGTAGCGCCAACTAGGGTCAAGAGTACGACTTGGCTACACACTCACCACATTCGCTTGCATAGCCCATTTTTTTACAGGGGAGCACAATCACACATCTCATAGATAGCACACAGAAGAACAACCAAGCCCGAACCGGGACTCCCAGAACACGAGGAGGATGCTCTACCTCTGTGCCAGGACGCCGGCTCGTTTTATGAAGCTGTTAATCAGTGTGTTCTGTTATTCTTTAACATGTGGGTTATACAGCATAATTTGAGGGTCTCGGTGGCCTGGTGGTAAGGTCTCGGCTAGTGAGACGTAGGGTTTCAAGCATTTAACCCGATTCCACTGAAAACCCGTCGTGTGAGATGATCTGCTGCACATAAATTCTGTCATAAATCCACACCAAACTTCCTCCCTCAGGTGTCGACCTCGTCATATGACCTGTTTCGAGATTACTAGATCCGTCCCGAAATAATCCTAGTGATGTTTTATAACGAGACGTTAATAAAAAAACCAAACTAAAACTAAACTCTTGTATTATAAAGTAACAATTGTATCAAAATTTTGTATTTGACTTTCCTTAATAACAAGTGAGATGGTTTCCCTGAAATTTTCTCGTGTACTCTGTAATAAATTGTGCATTATTATGTAAAAGCAATTCACTAACAATGGTTACAAAAATTCCTGTTAGTGTTATACATTTCTACCTTTTTTGTTGATTAATCACTGATGTGCGGTTAATACACAATAGCCAGAACAACGGATATTTATTTTTGTCCAACAGATTAAAATAAAAAGGATTAAAATGAAATCTGCTATGCATATTTCAGTGTATCATGCCAGAACATTATTTCCAGAACGGCCAAGCACCACGTGCTCATGTAAATTATATTTTTTATTCATTCTAATCGTTTCTTCGAATGAGTCACTTTAGTATTGCAAACGATCAAAAAAACTTTGTATCCCATGTATTGTTTAAAAAAAATATTATATTTTCTATGTATTTCCTGTCATATAATCGCGTGCTCAAAATGACATTTTTCGAGGTTTTATTCGCTGTAGTCATTAACTTATTTTTTTAAATCAGAGCTTTTGTAAATGCAATGGAAACGCGTTATTAAAATCTAATTTTTTGAGATGCTTGTGCGGATAATAAAATTTTTATTTATCGCCAACGGATTTTTGTTGACACCACAAATCTTCCCCAAATCAAAATGATGTTCTGACATGATAATAACATTATTTTACAAGACTTTTCGATAAGGCAAGGAATTTTTGAACACTCTGTATATTCTAAGCTCTTTTAAGATTTAAGCATAGCTTTCTCAGTATTGCAGATGAAACAAAAAACATTGTGTTTTATTAATAGACCGAAATTCTCTTAAGGTATTATAAAACAGCAAGACTAATCTCCCCTAAATTTTCTCGCATATTTTCTAACAATTTTCTCGCAATTTTCTACAAACGCAGCTTTATGCGGGTATCACCCTATTCCACCGAAAACCTGTCGTGTAAGGGGGAATACGTTAAATCCGTCAGGTCCAAACGTCCTCCAGTCGGCGTGGTGCAGTGTGGAGAGGGAGTCATTTATGTGTGTATCAGAAATTGACTAGGTATGATTAATCGCATACAATTAAAGAACAATTGTAACAAAAAAGCATTAGCAATAAATCTTCAATTAGTAGTTATTGAAAAGTAGTTGATAAGTACTAGGATGCCGAATATGCATTTTTGGCACCTGTGGCATGTGAGTTTTTGTATGTGATCACATGCCAAAGTGAGATAGTTAAGGCGCCGGTTTTCTGGCACAGAGGTAGCCCGTCTTCCTCATGTTCTGGGAGTGGTGGGTTCGAGCCTCAGTTCGGGCATGGTTGTTCTTCTGTGTTTTATCTGCGAAATGTGTAATTGCCCCCTCCCCACAGTAGAAAGGGGCTTTGAATCTAATGCGATGAGTACGTAGCTAAGTCATACTCTTGGCCCTAATTGGCACTACTTTGAAACAAGAGACGCTCATATTCGGCTTAAAATCTGTTGATGTACCAACGGGGCTTGTCCATGGTATGTGCCATAAGTAACAACAACAGCATATATTTCAGGCATTTGATTTTTGAGTTATCGTGTTATGAAGCATATGAAAATATAGACAAGAGATGATCAACCACGGACATATATTTAGTAGCAGATGTAATAGATATCGACAATTTAGATGCGATAGGTTTTAGATTTTTAATTTATATCTCCTTCTAATTTCCAACCTTGTGTTTTATAGCTAACCTGATATACTTGAAAAGTTTCGATTTTACAAATAAACGCCATCTATGGATAATCTTTTGAATCGTTTTTAATAGGGGAAATGATTCTAAGAATTTTTGAGCATATTCTCATAAATTGCAAATAGTTTTTTTTACTATAATTATTTGGAAGTTTGCAAGAATTTATGGCGTTCTTTGTATTGTATATGAAGTGTGATTTCGTATATACGCATGATTTTTATAATCATACCAAAGTTCATTAAAAAGAGTGTTCTGTAGCAGATAATATTAGATTTTGGGAACTCTTTTTTTAAATTCGCCCAACAAAATGAGTTTTTTTGAGTGTCAAACTTATCTGAGTGTCAAACTTAGTTTTAATTATAATTTTAAAAGTACTGATAATAAATGAGTATAAGAAAGTTACGAAAATAAATTCAATGTAATGTAAAATTCAAATTTTTATTTGATTAATTGATTGGAGAGCTTTTATTGGTATTAATTAAAAATTTCGGCACTCATCCTCCTTTTTTTAATTACTACTATTAGCTCAAACTCCTCCTATATATATAGATATATATCTTGCTCAGATTTTCAATTGTTAATAAAATACTTTTTACTCATCCAATCAAGTTCAAGTAAATTTTTTAAACTTATAGTGGATGACATAATACAATATTTTCATATATTAATTCATTAATTTTTATTAATTAATTCAAAACTAACTTTCTCTCCAAAGATCTTCTTTTCACCAGCGCCAAATAAAGAAACGAATTCAGTTAGTTTTTTTCCCGCACACCAATGAGGTTAGACCTAAGATATTTTCATCCGATTATTTCAAACGATTCTCTTTATTTTCATAATGTTTGATGCGTTTAAAATTAAACATTGTCAATGAATCGGTTTTTCAGATTAATTTTGAAGTATTTTCCAATTAAAATAATACCGAATCAAGACATTTAGAAATTTCTAATCTGTATGGCGTTATCCCAACTCATGTAGACAAATCTCGCATTTTGCTTTGCCAAATAGGCTTTGAAAATTCAATGCTAGTATAATTTTTTGATTGATTATTTATAGTATTTGTAATTGTTAGACCGGGATAGCCTGGTTAGCGTTGGGTTCGTATTCCTCGGACTGCAAGTTCGAAACCGCCAGCCGGAGATTATTCATGTCTGTGTGAGAGAGATGAGACCATCATCAATTTCATAAATTAGAAACGAAAAAAAAGAAAGAAAAAGAAAGCAAATAAATAGTAATAAACCAAAATTTCAGTCCAACAGCATACATAGAAAGGGAAATAGGATATTTCCAGGAAACTCGCTTTCTATTTTACCGCTTAATATCATGCTTTTGTCATATTTATATACCTATTTATATAAATTGTGATTATTTAATAAAAAGTAACTAAAATAAAAACGTTCTTTGTTAACTTAAGTAGGAATTGATTTTAAAAAGTTGGTTTTTATATTACTTGTTTACATTACGTCAAGCCGGCTTTCTGGCACAGAGGCAGCGCGTCTTTCACTTGTTCTGGGAATCCCGGGTTCGAGTCCCGGCTTGGACATGGTTGTTCTTCTGTGCTATCTGTGAGATGGGTGACTGTGCCCCCCTGTAAAAAAGGGGCTGTGCAAGCAAATGTGGTGAGTGCGTAGCCAAGTCGTACTATTGGCCCTAGTTGGCCCAACTTCAAAAACAAGAGACGCTCCTTTCGGCTTAAATCTGCTGCTGTATCAGCAGGGGGTTTATCCATAGGCAAGTGCCATTAGTAACAACAACAAAAACTTTACGTTAAAGATGTATGAAATAAAAAAATCTTATTTATAAAAAATAAGGAGCATTTATTTCACAAGATAAAGATAAGAAAGGCAAATATTTATCATTGAGAAGAATGAAGTTAAGTTTTATCTGATAAAAATTAATTCAGTTCTTAACGCTCTTTTTAATTACCGTTTTGAACGATTAGATAATAGCACTGATGGCATTTTGATTGAATCGAACGGGTCTACATTGAAGCACTTTCAGACTTTTGCTCCAGTGTATTCTTAACTTTTGGATGAAAGAATGGTTCTTTGTTCGCTTAGAGTTATTTTTATGATTATTCTACTAATTATTAATGGGAGCCTCGAACTCAACTGGACAATCAATGAAACAGAAATTTTTCCTACACCAAAAGGTATGTGTTTTAATGTTTTGATAATATCGCCGTTTTTTGCCATAGACAATCAGCGATGTCAGTTCGTAGCTGTTAAAACATTAACACTTTGACTGCCATGACTATCATATGTGATAGCCAGTGATGTTTCCATTGGGACGCTGGCTATTATATCTGATAGCCATGGTGTTTCAACACTTTAGGCCTCGGTTATCAAAAACGATATCAGTTACTTGAAAATCGTATTGGAGTTTGATTGTTGGGCCCTTACGATGTGTTAGGTATACGTGGTTTGTGCAAATTGATATGTGTGCCGATTCTATGAGCTAAGTTTTGCGAAAAATGAAATATTTTTAATATGCGACAAATATATATATATAATTTGAAATTTTAAATCTTTATTGTGTTCCTCAACTTATGTAGAAAAATCATGCATTTTACGTTGCTACAGCTGGTTTTCAATCCTTAATTGGCGTTGAAAATTCAACGCTAGCGTAATTTTTGGATCAATTATTTATTGTAATTGTTTTTGTCAGCCCGTGTAGTCTGGTTGGTGTGGCGTTGGATTCGCATTTCTTGGGCTGCGAGTTCGAACACCTTATATAGAAAGGATAACTGAAAATTGCAAGGAAATTAGTTTTCTATTTTGCTGCTTAATGCTGTGATTCTGTCATGTATATATACATATTTATATTAATTGTAATTACTTAATAAAAAGTAACTAAAATAAATTTTTCTTTATTAACCCAAGTAGGGATTGATTTAAAAAATATTGTTTTTTTATATTACTGGTTTTTAAATTTAGTTGCCCTTAAAATTTCTGAATCCGTCTCCTCAAAACTTTCTTGCATTCTCCTTAATAAAGAACTAAACCTCCTTTCAAGATAAAAACTATAGTTCATAACTGTGAATGTTACGAGTGCTCGGAGAGACATAATTCTAAAAGTGGTTTTTCAGATTCAGGAAGGTTTGAAATTGGAATATTAATTAAAATCTTGAGTTCGAATATCTTAACTTTGTATCACACTCCCAGAGCATGTTCTTTGTTATCACATTCACTTTGTAACTCGGAAAGTTGGCAATTTGTTCGGAATTTTAGTAAGCAAAAGGGATTTGAATTGAGTTTATCATTTTTTTCAATATTATGAGAAGTGTTATTTAAAAAGTGGACAAAATTACGAAAAAAATTTTATAAATGTATCTAATTGAATACCATGTAAATGTCTCTGAACCTGGGATGGCCTGGTTGGTAGAGCGTTGGACTCGTACTGCTTACGTTACAAGTTCGAAACTCACCAACCAAAAGATTTCCCTAGTGTGTGGCGATTGGCGCTCGTTAAATCTGTTCGTAGTCGCAAAGTCCTTCCTGTCGAGTGTAATATCACTGGGAGTACTGGGTCAGAGGTGATAGTTATCTGTTCCAGGTCTAAATTACGACCTGAGATGAATGAATGAATATTCATGAATGTTCTCCCCGTAAAAAGGGTTTGTGACGTGTGTGTAACTAAGTCGTACTCTTGGCGATAGATGGCGCTACTTATAAAACAAAGAGACGCATTTCTTAGGCTTAAAATCTGCTGATGTATATGCAGGGCTTATCCAGAGCAAGTGCCATAAATAACAACAACATGACTCTAAACAAACTTGGCAACCAATTGAGGATGGCGTCCATTTGGTAAATTGTCGAAGAAAAACGATGGCATAATCGAAGATTCCCGAATGTACAATAATTTTGGCGGTGTCTCTATTAAGAACCAAGGTACGATACCTTTCCAGAAATTTCTATGTCATTTGACGAAATGTATATAAAGCAAAAGATGGAAGTGAACCATTCTCTATAGTGGTTAAGGGGGAAGCCCTCTAACTGAAATCTGAGAGATAATGTTCTATAGTTTTATTCAACGCACGATTTTTTTAACACGTGTGTTAGTTATTTCTTGAATTTCTGTATTGTGAACGATTAAGAGGGTTTTGTTTTATTTGTTTTCTTTGAATAAAGAATCACCTCCACTAATGAATGTATTACACCAGCATCCATTATCGAATTTATTACAC
>JAOUZG010009981.1:0-21338 GCA_026289955.1 Argiope argentata | reverse complement strand
CAAGAATCCAACAGATGCCCGAGTGGATCCGGAAAGTTGTGATTTTGTGAAACTTCTATCGAGTTCATCTAATGACTCATTGATTTAGCGCTCCATCTCCATTTATCACCGGTAAATATCGGGCCCCACGGATGATGCTGAGTGTACTTAAATGTGGAATGATTCAATACCCCAAAGGATAAACGGGAATTATTTACTCTCTCGGAGTTTACTTGCGCACATGACGCAAAGTTGGAAAATGACCGAGTCGTCATCAGAATAGGAATCAGCGAATTCTCCAAATTGATTGCAATGCCATTCTTGTGATTGTGATGAATGTTAATAAGAGCTGAACTGAGTTGATGTGAAATTCTAGAAAACTCCTCAAACGTTATCCTAATCCTTAGATTTATTAGCTTCAAGTATTATTAAATGGATATGTGAAATAACTTTTTTTTAAAAAAATTAAGAAAAAGTTTTCTTCATTGATTTAGAAAGTTGAATTGTCGGTATATTTTATAGGGTAAATTTTATTAATTTTATTCTGCTTTATATAGTGTGAAAAAATAATTGACACAATAAATGTAATTGACGAGATACTGTAAAGACTCAGACACACTGAATATTAGAAGAATAGCCAAACGAGCTGAGTTCTTCAATAAAACCTACAATTACACCTCCAACATTGTATTTCCTTGTATATGCCCAATTAATACAGCAATCAAAAACTCAATAAATGCAGCTAGCTCTTTTAGCTTGGCAGAAACTTAAAATTTTATAGCTCGGGACGTTGAATGTCTATTTTTAGAATACTGCGTTGATCCATCTGCGGGACGATTGAGAGTTTTCTTCCACTTTGAGCCTTAACTCCATTGTAAAAAGGCAAACTCCCCATGAAGACCACATTTGACAATTGGCTATAGCAATTATTGATGTGCAATCCTAAAGATTCAATTCAGATCTATAGTGATGATAGCCGTACAGAATATCGTAATGGCATCGGTATTTAAGTTAGAACCCCATCAACATCTAGAGCTTGCAATAAATCAACGCAACCTGGGCATTTGCTCTGTCTTCAGAAGTGAATTAATTGCTTTTAATGTAAGCTTGGTGCTGTCATATCTTATGAATGTGATTTTGGTATATGGATTTAATCACACTTTCATAGACCACTACAGCATCTGAGTTACTGGTGCTCTGCAAACGATAACCCGTGTATCTAATCTGTACAAAGTGAGAAGGATCTCTCAGAACCACGACGTTCACCTCCAATGGATACCATCGCAATAAATTTTAGTGGTAATGAGGTCGCTGATAGATTGGCCAAAGAGGGTAATGAGAATGAAATGCCCACTGGCTCTACACTTTCTTATCATAAACTATAGTCAAATGAAATTTCTAAATTTAGTTTAATATAGCGTGTTCCAATTGCAGTACAATGGTACTAGGGAACAAATCTGGGATACTGCGGGAAATCAAATGAAAAAAATCCCATATTGCTCTGGCTAGATTAAAAAGTGGCCATCTTAAGTGTTTTTCTTTTAAAAGTGGCAGAAAAGTCCATCCCACTTAAAAAAATTTCTGTATCCATCGAGCTTTATCGTGTAATGTCTTAGCTTAGAGAACGACTATGCTCTTTAACAATAAGAACATTTATTTACAGACTAAAACGTACAGACACAGAAGAAAGAATTTAAAATGAATTTAGGAACAAAACGGGAAGCATGTTTAACATGGCTAACAAAATTTAGAAAATTAAGAAGTATTAGAAAATTTAGAAGTCAGCTCTGTTACAAAAAACAACACAGCGGGGCAAGGTATGTTAAGAACCTTCCCGCTACCCCAACAATATAGCGGCCTATCGGACAGCGCCATCTATCCAAATTAGGGGACAGTAAAACCGAATCACGTTCTGGGTTGTATTGGATTTTCTGAGAGGAATTTAACATCCGTTTCTCTTATTGATAAAGATTTCTTGGAAATCAACAACCTATTGGAACTAATCTGATATGTGTCAGATGCTTACAGAACAAACAACAATAATCGTTAAGTTTTCATATAAAATTCCTCGTGAATTATTATACTCAGATTTTTTAAAAATATCAATGTCAGATTCTCAATTTCATAAAGTGTTGTAAATTTAGAGGAGAATATTAATATTTCTCATAAATTCTTCTCAAAAGCAATTTAGTAAGATGATTCTCGAATGTTTGGAAAATACTTTTTTATCCCATGCTTTAAACGAATTGACTCATAAATCACAATGATCCACATGTTCAAAAGAGATGCGGAGTGGTTAAAAAACTATTGCAAAATATTATATATATATATATATATATATATATATATATAAAGAGAGAGAGAGAGAGAGAGAAATAAAGTGAATACCAATCGGTTATCAAAGGCCTCTGCCATAAAGAAAGAGAAAACATAAAATCAACAGAAAATTAATCTAGAAGATTAGTTGGATTACCCAGAATAAATCCTTTCAAATAAGTAATATTTGTTTTTTCTTGTTTAATAAACATATACAGGTTAATTATCCCTAATTCCATTATCGCTCATTATCGCTGAAACATACAAATTTTCGAATTGTCTTAGTGAAACAAAATAAAATTCAAACTCCATTGGCTAGAGATAAATTTTAAAATATTCATCTTGTAATGTCTTTGAGATAAAAAAAAAAGGTATTTAACGTCGATAAAGTTATATAACCATAAATAATGGAAGATGATAAATTTCAGAATGACTTACGTGCTTAAGAAATATCTCATTAAAAACTCAATCTAAGAGCACCCAGTTTTTAATTTTAAAAATAATCTTTTGAGTTATTTTTAAGAAGTACACGCTTAATGGTAAAGTTGTATTAATTGATTCTAATCTTTAATCTGTGATATAAAATTTGCTGAAAAGGCAAAGGAGAGCAATTTTGTATTTCAAATATTAGCTCTTCTAAAATCTATTATTCTAACGAGCATGCTACGAAAGGACGGACTTTTATCAATTTAGGATGTCTGTAATAATTATAATTAAAATTTTCCAAGTCTTCCAAAGTTGATCAATTAATAAAACTAGAATACTGGAGCTTCTTTAATCCTGAGAGATTTCTTTCGTTTTATATTTTTGATGCCACTGTCACACGTTCAGAACCCATTTAAGACAAGAGGGACGAATTGTTACTTCAAAAAATTAATTTCTTTTTTAAACTTTATCCTTATGAAACACAGGGCAGAGAGAGATATATATACTTCTTAACTTGCACAACATTCTCTTCTTATATAATTGATCGTAGAGCATTTTTTTGTCCAAAAACGACGTAATCAGGAAGCTATTTTTGTCAAGGTTTATCAAAGGAAAAGAGCTTCAGAAATTAAAACATAATGATTTGTAAGGAATTTCAGATGTAAATATACATAATATAAGAAGTAAAATATGTAATATAAATAATATATGAAGTAAAATATGTAATATACATAATATATGAAGTAAAATATGTAATATACATAATATATAAATGAAAATATATAATATACATAATATAGGAATTAAAGTATTTAATCTACATAATATAATATATAATATACATAAACAGTAAGTAAACATATAGATGTAATATTAAAAACAAACAGTAGTCCAAAGAAAACGGTTAAAATTAAATTAATAAAAAAATTAACTATTAGAAAGTAAAAAACAAATTCTATTACAGAATACGGATCCAATGTCACATTTAAAAATAAAAAAGTGGTAAAAAAATATTAGCGATAATTTTGATACGCTAATGAGTGAATATAAGAACTCTGCATTTAAAAAAGTTTTAAATCCAGACCGCTGCTCAGTAGCTTTTGTAACAATCCGGGATAAAATAAGGTAAATAAAATAAATTTAGGATCCGATAATTTTTTTTCATCTTAACTTAATTAACATATTCATAAATAAACAAAAAATAAGCCCTGTAAACATAAAATGTAACAACTGTGAGACATTTCATGAAACAGATAAAAGGGAAATGATAAAGATAAAAGGGGCATTGTTATTTTGGAAGTTCTCTCAGCGTTGCAGAAGACATTATCATATTATATATTAGATACAGATTTAGAAGTATTAATGTATGTTTTTTATTAAATCCCTTATCATGACAAAAAAATCATAGATATAATATTTGTTTCGTTATTAAACCTTTAACATCCAAATGAGTTATGATTATTAGAAAAACGATACTTGTTTAAAATTCAAAATTTTGTCCAACAGGGTAGGATTCTTTGAAACCAAACATCATTATATTAATATATTATTAATTTATTCACTAAGCAAAGGTTTACAGTGATGTTATCTACATTTTAGCAATGAAAACGCATGCTTACACATACCTTGACACCCATTAGCGGAAACATTAAAAAAATTGCTCTCTAGAGCAAAATAAAAAAATTAAATTTCGTATGCATAGCTCTGCGAAACAAGATAAACTTGGAAACATCCATCTAATGATGCCGGCGGGAAGAAGGAACTCACTTAGCATTGAAACTGAAAATTAATCAACGAGAACTGAAAAAAAAGAGGGAAGCTTGGCTCTGTAGGCGAAAAACGTTACACATCGTGTCTATTGATAAAGCTCGAGAATGATTGATGCAGTTTGGAAATATCTCCTTAAAGCTCGCGTCTCTTCTTTCTTTTGTATAAGTCTCTTTGTTTCTGTATTATTTAAGGTAAATGTTGTAATGCAGGATAGATTCATGACCCGACTCTTTAACCTGGAGTGTAGATAAAACTTTAAAAAAAAAATAACGGCAGCACCTTGAACAAAGTTTGTGTTTCAAATATTGACTCTTCTAGAATTTATTCTTCCCTCAAATTAGATGGTTAAATAAATGTTAAAGAATCAAGGATATTGTTTTTGTGCGAATGTTGTAATTGAAATGTTCTAAAATTCGATGAGTATTTCAATTAAGTAAGACAATTTGTTATTCTGTGGGCGAGTAAATTAGCTTTTTCTAGTTGGTGTTCAACTTTTTTTAAGAGGAACGTTCTACAAATCTCAGTGTTCATTTTAATTTTAAATAATTGAGATACATTTGTTAAGGTACAAGAAAAAAAGGTATGATTTAAATAAAAATTTATTTAATTAATAGAATAGTTCTGACTTTTATTAATACTATTGAATAAATATTTTGAGAATATCGCCTAGATTTTTAAAATCAAGTAATTAATTTTAACTTAATTAAATGTCACTAATAACATAAAATCCAAAGATTTTTACTACTAATAAGTGTTCAAAATCGTTTTATTTGACTTTCTAATTCACATAAAAAATGTAGTGAAATGATTTTTTAAAAAATTTAATATAATAAGAGCACATTTTTTAATATGACGTTATGAATTTTAACAATATCTTATGTCGTTAGTAACATAATATTAAAATATATATTTTAAAAATGGTTGCTATTGCTAATCAGTGTTCAAAATCAATTTGCTTCGCATTTTAATTCAAAAATGGAATAGAAAGTATATTAAAAGTTAAAGTATGCGTACATTTCACAAATAAAGATTGAAAGATTTGATACATAAATTTTCATATGTTTCGATACTTTAACACTTAATTTTTTTCTATTTTGTGTAAAAATTTTAAACTGACGAACTGCACAATATTATGGGTGACAGATCGATAAATTTACGTTGCTATATCATTAAACAGAGATAGTTTTCTATGCATTTAGAAGTAAGAAAAGAGCGACATCTATTTTTATTTTCTCATGTATATAAAATTTACAAAGAGATGATTATAATGGCCGAAAATTCGAATTCAAAATTTCCTCTCTAAATTCGAAATAACCGAAACTTGTTTTGACGCTATCTCGGTCTATTTGTCTGTTAGGTTGTCCTTCGCGTTTTGAGGATGATAAAACAATCACGCATTCATCTAGACGAATGAAATTTTTAATGCAAATTTTTCACTACTTTTTTTTATCTTTCTCTGAAGCTGGATTTCTGGCACAGAGGTAGCGAGTCTTCCACGTGTTCCGGGAGTCCCGGAATCGAGTCCCGGTTCGATCATGGTTGTTCTTCAGTGTACTATCTGTGAGATGCGTGACTGTGCCCCCTTGTGAAAAGGGGCTGTGAAAGTAAATGTGGTGAGTGTGTAGCTAAGTCTCACTCTTCTCCCTCGTTGGCGCTACTTCAAAAACAAGAGACACCCCTTTCGGTTTCAATCTGCTGCTGTGTCATCAGGGAGCTTGTCCATGGCAAGTGCCATAAGTAACACCAACAACATATTTCTATCAATTATTGAAATAAATTCATTCAGAAGTTTGTTTGTCTTTTTGTTCAAGTACAATTGCACAGAACAACATCAAGCGAAATGATACAAGTATAAAATTCAATACACACTGAAAATCAGCATCATACTTTGAATAAAATCCATTCAAAAAATGACTTTCTGTTCTTTCTTTTGAATGTAAATATGATACGTCAAAACCCTCATTATTTATATCAAAAAATTGGTGCGTGTCTATATTAAATTATAAATCAAAAATACAGTCAAATTTTACAGTATCAGTCAAAATTTACTCAAGAATGCAACGAATGTAATAAATAAAAACTTTATATGTGATCACAGTATTAAAATTATAGCTCTATTAAAGTCCAACGCTGATTTCCTTTATTCTATAACAAGTTGTCCAAAAGTGATATTCCGCTTGCTTTACCAAACTTTGAAGCCCAAATTTTTCATATGCGAGATTTTTAAAAAAAAATTCTGAGTATTTGTGGTTATAAAGTTCTTGTTCAAGGCTTGTGATTAAATGTCGGAGAAGATAAGATAACATCTTTGTTAGATATCTTGCGGGAAAACTTTGGAAAGAACATTCCTGATGGCTTGTAATAAATTTCTATTCGTAAAGACAATGAAAATTCTTCCAACAGAAGTAAAAGAAAAAACATATAAAATAATTTAAAGAATTATGATATTTGCTTATATATGAGGAATACTTTTACTTTTTTTTCTTGTAAAAGCAAATTATTATTGGAATATAGCTGCTACTAAACAAAAAAAATATTTATCAATTATCCACTTTAGCAACAAACTTCTTCGCTGAGGATATTCATTATGTATCATTCCAATTATATCATTTAAATATATTTTCATGTGCATGATTCCTCTAAATTATCAAGAATTACACCCGTTTTATTTTGAATGTCTTACCTTAGATCTTCTTTTTTTTACTTTTGGTCTTAATTTTACCGTTTTCAAAATGAGTTTGAATTTTCAAAGCGAAGAAATCAAGGAAAAAATATCCATCGTTCTGTAACCAGGATCCTAAAAAATATAGGCCCCTTGGGAGTCTTTACAAAGATGGCTGCCATCAGTACCTAAATGTAAATCTCTTCAAACAGGGGTGGGTGATGGTGTTCTTTGAGTGCATCTTCAGACACTCACGATGCCTTGTAGGTGCTTTTGAGGTAATTTGGAACAACATGCAGTGTAATCTTGACTTATATATCCAGGTTGAGTGAGGCGTAAATGTTAAGGTATTGATGCTGATGCTTTTCCTTTAGTTCAAATGTGACTACTAAATTTTTGAATCGATTGAAAGTGCTGATTTTTGTTCTTTTGGTAATGGTTTTAGAAATAATGATAGGGATCAAAACGAAAGAAATTTAAAATGCCGTCTAGAAAGCCCAAAAACATGAAACAAACATGCATTGGGAGCTTAAAAACATCTACAGCTAAAAAATACCTTTTTATTAAAGATCATTAGCACGTACATGGAATTCAAACAACCTTAAATGTCCAGATCCTTAGAAATGTTAGGGTTATGCTACGTAGCATTGTATTTGTTATATGCATCACATTAGGATGCATTTGTTTAAAATCATAATCCATTCGTTGTGTTATGTTATTCTTTAATGAGTACAAGGTGCACATTATATTACATTATGCAACAATTCGTTAAATTGTATTATTTTATGTTACGATATATAACGCATTGCCATGCATTCAACGACGTGTAATGTTCCTTTAAATCATGCTTATATGTCAATATGTTATATAACACGGTATGTTACGCAGCATAAATAATAAAGACAACGATAGCAGGAACTTCTTGCTGTGCTTTACTAAACGTTTCTTACGTTTTTTTAAAAAAAATTACGTTGTGATATTTTATGCTGTATTATGTTATCCTATGTTATTTTATGTTATGTTATGTCATGTCATGTCATGTTATGGCATGGCATGGCATGTTATATTATGTTATGTTTGGGTTTATTACTTCAACGACTTGAATTAGATATATTGAGCACACGACCAGCAAAATGAAATATTTAAGGCTTAATGCTATCGAAATTTCTGAAAATCACAGTTTAAATCATTTCCCAAAACATTTTATCCATACTTTGATTTAGAATTTTGATCCAGATATTAAGGTTTAGAACGAACTATTATCGACCAAGTAAATACGCTTGAATTTTAAAATATATCTTTTAATGTCTACAAATCATTCACTCCACATATAGTAATCATAATTAAATACATTTATCATAGTAAATACTGATGGACCCTTTCTTATGGTATTCCAAAAGGGGACACTCCCTTTATTTCCTGCTGAATGTATTTGTTGGTTTGTTTTTTTCAAAATAATACAATTGACCCTTTTCCTGATAAATCTGATATTTCTATTCTGTGTATATCAAGATACTTTTGTTTTAACTGAATTTCAAAAAAATTCCACAAAATTTATCATTTTATTGCCATTATAAAAAATATAGATAAAAATATAGATAAAATATTTTAAGTCATGCGCTTGATATTTTTAACAGTAATCTTACAAAATCCAAAAAAACTTTAAAATTTCGAATCCGTTTCTACTTCACATTTCAAGATCAGTTCGAAATAGTGTATTACCGAATTATATTTATTATTTTTTCTCTTTCTTATAAAAATATTAATATTAAAAATCTTAAACAATTATTAATAAAATAAATGTAAACTTTTATAATTAAATTTTTTATATAAAAAAATGTAATTTCTTCTACCTCAAAAAAAAAGATATATTTCTAAACTTATTTTTAAATTATGAATTTTCTTATGTTAAACCACAACAAAAAACATCCATCTCTTCACATATATGTGAGTAAGTTTCTTTGTTTTATATTAATCGGAGCCAATCACAAAAAGTTAAGATAAATTCTTATTTAATTTTAAAAATTTAATAAAATTATTTCCTTACTTTCTAAGTTAAATTTATTTCAGTATTTGTGACAAACGAAACTGAAATAATTGATAAACAGAAACACAAAAAAATGCAGATCTCAAAATTCTCTTTGATATAATTTTTGAAATAAATTCATCCTTTGAACTAATGAAAAAAATCGAGAGAGAGATTTTACAAAGCACTTAAAATGTATCAAAATAATTTGAGGTCAAGTGAAGATTCTGTAAACATATTTTCAATCAGATGGTACACGGAAAACACGAAAATACTTGGAACATTTCATTCTAGAAGAAGAGGTATCTTTTTTAAATTACATCAACAAAAGATTAGGAAAAGCACGTGTACCGTAGAATTAAAGTATTTTGTGCTTTTTCATGGAAATTAATGTTTTAAGAATGTACATTTTAAAATATTGCAGCTGAAGTTTCTCAGAAACATTTTCCTCTTTTACTTTCCTTCCAAGAATGTTCGTGTTTGTTTCAAATATTCAACTACCGGTTTTTGTCATATTTTTGAAATAAAGAAGAATTAATAATTAAATTGTAGATAAAAAGGGCTCGATTCAATATTGAATATGTTCAGATACAATTTGATGTTTTCTATTATCTGCAAACTCATGAAACTTACAAACTCAACTTAATTCATTACAGAATGCTTTCATTAAACAATATGATTAAATAATTTTGTGTTTTAAAATATGAAACTATGAATGAAGCTCCAATGTCTATTTTTTCCAAAAGAATGCATATGAAGATGATATTAAATCAATTTACGTCATGCTTGAGACTTATAGGTGTCGACAAATAAAAAGGATAAAGTTAACATGTTTCGCTTGTAATTACATTTCAGATTTGTTTTATTAATATAATTAAGAATATTATACATTATTTTGAAATATTGAACTAAAAGATTAAAAAAAAACAATGTAATCTTATAAACATTGGGTAAGATATTTAAGTCGATATTTACCATTGTTCATAGTTTTTGGTAAATCTCTAATTATTAAAATTCTAGTGTTTAAAAAGGACAAATTAAAAAAATAATAAAAACGTTTTCAAGAAGAACCATTTTTTGGGGGGCCGTTTAAAATGGAAAATAATTAGCTCTTCAAATATCGGTTGACTAAAACAAAAGCATTAATGTTCACTCTTTCACATTTTTTTTTTTTGTTTTGAGACTTAAATTTGATATGAATATCATTTCCAAATTTTAAGTAATCTTTTGAAAACACATTTTCAGAAACAATTTCGATTATATCATAATGCATTACAATAAATAAATTTTTACCAAACAATATCTTTATCAAAAATTCATCAAAAAATACGTCTCAAAGTCTTCATAAAAATCTTTTTAAAAACTTTTCTGTGATATTACATACTAATTCTTGAGAAATTTTCAGATGCATTTAGTTACGAGGCATATTCGGAAAGTAAGTACCGTTTCATTATACTGCCGCTGCAGCACTGCGATCGGCGTTCTGCGCATGCGCACTAGTCTTCCTTGTTCACTGACTCTCAACTGACGCCATTTTGGACGCTGTAGGTTGTGTTTCCAGTCCGCTGTGCTTGTTTAAAATGTTTAAGACAATTACTGATCCCGCCGACTGTGAGATTCGTTCTGTTATCCGTTTTTTAAACGCAAAAAATGTGAAACCGGCTGAAATTTACCGTGAAATTAAAGTAGTGTATGGTGAAAACGCGATGAGTGATGGAATGGTGCGGAAGTGGGTTAGAATGTTTAATGAAGGTCGAAAAAATGTTCACGATGAGGCTCGGAGTGGTCGGCGTTCTCTTGTCAATGACGATCTGATACGGAAAGTTGATGAAAAAATCAAAAAGAACAGACGATTCACAATAACGATACTTTCAGACGAATTTCCACAAATTTCACGTACTATGTTGTACGGAATTGTTGTTGACAAATTAGGCTATCACAAGCTGTGTTCTCGATGGGTTGGCGGCAAGTTTCTACGAGGAAGGCATAGGAAAACTCGTCACTCGCTACGACAAGTGTTTGAACATTGGTGGAAACTACGTAGAAAAATAGTTTAAGGTTTGGTCTTTCATGTAATAATAAAATTTGTTTGAAAAAAAATGTTTTGTTCTATTTATTAAAAAACGGTACTTACTTTCCGAATATGCCTCGTATTTTCAAGAGTGTAAGTAAACAGCTTTAATTTTCAGTGCAGAATTAAAAAGTAGAGTTTTAACCTTTTAGTAGTATATTTAACATTTCACATTTAGTAGTATTTACTATTTGAGTAGAATTTTAACATTTCTTTATTATAATCGTGCAAGAAAATGCAGTTTATTTATTTCCATAAAGATACATTTCATACTGAAAATTTAACTTACCTTTCTCGCTGAATAAAAAAACATTAGAATAAAATAACAGCAACCGACAGTGCGTATCAAGCCATAAAAGGGCATCAAAGTTTCAATATAAAATAATATTATTTTCTCACATCCATTACTAAAAAATTGAAGCAGAGCCTTATAGAAGAAATCACTCTATAAAGAGAATATTTTCACATCGAAGATGAAAATTTATTTGTATTTAAATGTCTCAAGAGATCTGAGGAAGTGTCCTTCACCTGGAACCCTTTTCATATACGTGTTTACAGTTCAGTTATCAACATCTCATGAATGTGAATCAGTTTGAAGTGAATCTGAAAGCTATGGGGAGATCTAGCTCGTTTACTTTATTCGCTTACACATTTTTATCTAAATATTGTGGGGGAGGAAGATAAAGCTTTTTGCCTTGGAATATCAATCTTTAGTTTCCTTAATTTCTAAAAATTCGATTCTTGTATAAGTTTTTTTTATTTTTTTTTTTTTATTTATTTTTTCCAATGAATTTGTGAAACGATATCTTATCCCAAGGGAATTTTTTCCTTGCTGTTTTTCTATTTGAATACCAAAAAATATTTTTCATTTCATTATAACTAATAAAAAAATTCTTAAAACATAATTTTATAAGTGTACTAAAATTCTATTTACTTTCAAATTTTAAATCTTTAACTTTTTAAGTAAAATTATAAATATTTTAGAGCGCAGAAAACAAATTTTCGTACATTTATCACCAAATAGTAGAATTTTCATCCAATCAAAAATAAAATATATCTATTAATTAATAATTATGTTTCAAATAATCAAATGATATATATTCATCTAAAAAATAAAAATGGAAGAAATTTAAAATCTTAAGTACAAAAGGAAGAGAATGAAAATTCAATTATTATATTCACCCTTTACAAGCATAAATATAAAAGCTTATAAATAAAATTTTCCTTTTCAAAAATTTAGTGTTCTAATAACAATATTCACAATGTAATAATATTATAATAATAAAACTAATTTTCATATATTTATTACCAGATGGTAGCCAGTTGTATAGATTCGAAACTAAATAAATAGATATTTAATAAATAGGTATTTCAAATATTTAAACAGTTATCTATTAAGTAGATAAACATGCACACAATTTTAAAAGTCTAATATGAAGAAATTAGAATTCATTTACGATATTGCTTCCTTTCTAACATATTTATGACTAATGCTGAAAATTACACTTTTATATATTTAATTGAAATAGTTGATTTATTTTTAATGGAATTTCTGCTAATATGATGGCAACACTTTTATAAATCCTAATTTTTTTTCTATTGATGTGCACCTGAAGTTTAATTTTATTTTTTATTTGTCCGAAATATATTGCTGAAAAATATAATAAAATATTTTTAATAAGTTAAAAATAAAAATTTAATTTTAAGATTATAGTTATCTTTAAAAAAATTTTTTTTTTGATTTTCAATATGATGTAAAAATATATTTTCTGTTGTATTAATTTTGGAAGCTATAAAGGGGGATACGCCAAATTAATTACAATTCTAATTCAAAACTTAAAATGATCTTTCTGAGATGCACATTCTTGGTCTCCAAGGTTTGCACAGGTCAAATTTTCTCACTGTAGATAAAATTGTCTGACCTGTAGAAAGCTAACAAACACACATTGAGATTTCTTATAACTATAGAAATACTGACCAATAAATAATCCTGTTGTTGGATTTGGCTTAAAATTTTAAAGATATCTACTCCAAAAATGTTAAATGTATGTGTCGCATTTTATTCATCTAAATCTCTTGGTTTCGTAGTTTATCTTGTTAACTTTTATTCGAACAACCATACGAATAAACTTCATCTGAAAAACTTTTGCTTCAAATTTGATAGAAATCTAGAAATTTGCGGTAAAGAGGGTATATCAGTTTATTCATCTAGCTGAAATCGTTTTTTAACTGCCTTTGCCACATATAGAAAGTGGATGGGCTTTTTCTAAAAGTGTGTTTTTCGAACTCAGACAGGTCGAGATTTGTCAGAGTTTCTTTTCATAAGGAATCGAAATAAATTATGGCATTAAAATATTTAAGATTTTAATATTTAACAGTAATATTTATCTCGGCCTTAGTTTATCGTCCTTTAAAGCTGCATAGGTATTTAACTACCTTATTACTAAAGATAATTCCTCTGATTTAGGAAAACAAAGTTTGGATTTACGAATTTTCATTTTTTTTCTGTTTCTAACTGTGTGTGAAGAATAGACGTACACTTTTTCCTTTCAAAGAATGGCATCGGCATTTCTTCCGACGGCTCATGTAGAAGTTGATGTAGAATGTTGAGTTTTCTTTTCGATCATCCGAGTTCCCCAGGCAATGACTTGATGCGTGTTCAGGGTCTTGTAAGGGGAAATAAAAAGCAACACAGAGAGACAAGACTCGTTCATTTTGTTAACAAGATAATAACATTAAAGAGGTTTGTTTCCTTTGTTAAAGACCCCGTTAATGAATTGAATAAACACTCTGGGATTTCCATTCTTCAAATACATTGATTTAATAAGGAACATTTTGACTGTTAATGGTTAGGAAAATCATTGAATAAAGTGAGTGTGATATCAAAATTGTGGATTAATATTTCCCTTGTAAATAAAATATAAAATAACGTTCATCATATTAAAATGTGCATTATAACATTTTGATATCATCTTTTTTATGTTACAAAAAATTCCCTAGTATCAGTACTAATCAGCTATTATTAATCATAATCTAATTATCTCTATATTTACTAATAATTAAGATGAATTTGTCTAGGTCTATAAGAGTATAGCACTCTGCAGGTCAGACCTACCATTACCAAATTTTGCACATGTAGAGAATGGAAATCTTCGCCTCAAAGTGATTTGGTGAAAATATTTTTAAGGAAAAATTAACAGATATCTTACGAGAATATTATTGTACAAAGCTAAATTTCACACCATCAAAAAATATTTTAAAAATTTTTAATGATACCAATTTAGTAAAAGTGTAAATTTGCCCCGATTTTGGGAAAATTTTTAGGTATTTTTTTTCCTAATCTCGTTAATAGATAGTATTTTTGACTTGAAATTCAAAGTTTTTAATTTTATCATCAGATATTTAATTATAAGTTCTTCTACTATTGTTGAACGCCAAAGAACAAGGGTTTTGTTGATATCTATTCAGATTACAAGAGGAATAAAAAGTGAATTTATAACATCTCGGAAATAAAAAAAGATGTTCTCATGACAATATCCTTTTTAATAAACTTATGATGCCATGAGACTGGACCTCATGAAAAATATTCGTGTACACTCTAAACAGAAGTTAAATAAAATAATTAAAATAATACTATTTTAATATCTGAATATTTGACAGAATTGTAGATCTGAAATAATAAATAATTGATTTAGGCGAAATAAAATATAACCAATTAAATACGGCAAGCTAGCTAGTCTCCACAGGTGATTAGTTATAAATAAATCGAATCCCTTGAGGACTATTGATTCTCTAGAGATACTGTTTGTTTTTATTTCAATTAAATCTCTCATACTTAATTCATATTCATTTATTCAATAAGATATTTTTAAACATCAAATTGTTATAGACTTTCAAAATATTTAGTAATTTAAATGCTGTGTTTATTATGAGCATAAGCCTCTTTAAGTGATATATATCTATTGAATATTCTCTAACACAATAGCTACAATTTTTCATTAATTTGTACTCTCCAATTGATCCCAGCTTTAAAATAATTTGACAAATTTCATTTGTGCATTATATGAGCACCTTCAAGACCCTTAAATTAAATTGAAACATGGTAAAAAAAATAAAACTACTTTAATATTTTAGAATATTTAATAGTTATCTAATATATTAAAAGGATTCGTAAATAGATTCCGCAAATAATTTAATAAAATAAAATAATACGGTGAAAGCTCATTGCGAGATTGCCTAAAATGAATGCATAAATTTAATATGCAATTAAATTTATGCATTCATTACCATCAAATGAATATTTATAGAAATATTGGAATCACCTTTATTTTTTAAAGAATTGTAAAATTATGGTTCAAAAAAGGGCTCAATATCTAACTTTAAACCATCACTAACATTTTTTTCTTCAATTTTTTAAAATGATCTGGAGATAAGTTTGGAAAAGTTTTGATTTCGTAAGAAATCTTCAAAATTTGAAATGGATTTTCTTAAATTTATTTAAATGTATAGAATAGAATAGAAATTTCAAAAAAATTCATTTCGAAATGTACATTTCCATCCTTTAAAATTATTTGTTCTAGATTTCACACCTGTAGATTAAGCAGTCTGTCCCGTAGTCCACAAACACATATGCTTTCTATTTTATTACTGTTATAAAAATAGAGCCAGAGATAGAGATAAATATAGAGTTCAGATAGAGATAAGTAGGAGTACAGATAGAGTCAGCAACAATTGCTCTCTTCTTTGATTAATATAACTATGCTATCTACCAAAAAAGCAAATATTTAGAAATTATATTGCAGTAAAATTTTATTAATTTTTATTACCCATCTAAGCTGATTTCACGAAATTTTTGCTCATGAAAATTACAATGACTGATCTTTCAAAAAATAAACATTCCATAATTTATTCGGATATCGAAAATTTCTAGACTTCTTTCACTTTCTTACCATATGTCATTGTGAAAAAATAACTGAGATTATAATTTGTGTTGTTTAACAGTTAATCAAAAGTTATTATTTTATCAATGAAACGCATAATGTAATACAATAAAAAGAGAAATAGGAGAAAAAGTATTATTTGCGTATAATATAAAGATGTTTCAATGTTTTGCTAGAAAGTAAAGACCAGAACAAATCATAAGGAACCAAAACAAATAAATTTAAAAGTAAAGACCAAAAAAATTATACCATTTCCAGAAAAGATTCGGAATAAAAATAGCTTTATTTTTTAATGAAATGAGATAAATTTTTGATGAAAATATACCTGTATTAAATCCGTGTGATTGTAACTGTTATCTTAGTTAAATATTAAAAATTTTAAGGAGTAAATGTATGAGATAAAATAGTAAGCCATACTACATTCTCAGAAGATCATTTCCGAAAAATAATTAATATAATATTATTATAATTAATATAATAATAATAAATGATTAAATTTCAGTCATATTTATCATATATTTATAAAATTGATGTTAAATACTGTGCAATTATGAATCTTTTTAACCCGTTAGACCAAAATATGTACTAATTTTCATGAAGTAATGAATTTTATTACTAATATTTGTATCGTACTAAAATTTATACCAAACTAACTTTAAAAAAGCACAGAAATTTTAACATTAAATTACCTACATATTTTTATTTCAATTTATTTCATTCATCGAAAATTTTGCTATGTATTTAAAGTTTATTTCCTAACTTCACCTATACCTCTTTATGTTAATACTAAAAATAATCAATTTTTTATCAAAAATATGCAATTTTTGTAACTCAATATACCTAAAAAAGACTGAATTCTGTAAAAACGATTTCTAATAAAATATAATCTGCAAATATCAATACTTGAGAACTTACAAAAGTTTCAAATAAATTATAAACTCTGTCTCTTTTTCTTAAATAGAGACTTAAAGCATTTACTATTTATGAACATCAAAGTAACTGCAATATCTGACAACAGAATATTCTTTGCGTGTTTATTTCAAACAAACTTCTACAAAAAAAATATCTGAATCTCTTTCTTCTTCTAGAAAAGAGAAACCATCTGACAGTTAGAGAAAGATTCCATATTGTAATTTAAGAGGAAACACAGTCCCTGGGTTTTCTTTGAAGTATAAAAAGAAGTCTGATTGAATAAATGTTACTTAATCCGTTCGAAAAAGGCGAATTCTTTTGTATAAAGAGGATGTTACATTGGGTTTAAAAAAACAGAACTCTACTCTGAAAGTGGATAAATATACATTTATTTCTGTTCAGAAAGAAAAGATTCAAATAACTTTAATTTAGCACTCTAAGATTGCAATAAATATGTAGTCAGTCCATGTATAAAAGATATTACATCCAAAGAAATGTAAATCGATATTTTTATATTTTGATTTTTTTCGCAATCGAAATGTAAAGAAAGTTTCGTAATCATCGAAAAATTTGCACTCAAAATTTTCACTGCTCTCTGCGTTTCAGATCCTCATGCGTTCGATAAACACATTTGTGGCTTTATTTGTGTTTGACTAAGAACATAAAAAAAATCAAAACGGTTTTAAGCTAGATGTATGAATACCAAATTTATAGAATTATGTAGATTTTTTTAAATATATCCTGTCTATAAATAGGAAAGAAATCGAATGTAAATTAAATAGTTAAATAAATGTAATCTTTCATGCCAATTTACAATCCAAAATGTAATTTATCATCAAATTTTAAAGTAAGCCTGGCAAAGATTTGAACCGGCTATCAATCTATACTTTCGCATGTTTGTAAATGCAGTAGTTCCATAATCCACTGACTCAAATCAATGAAATTTAGTATGAGAACTTATGATTAACCACTAGGGGTGCTGGGTCAGAGATGATCGTTCTTTGTTCCAGATCTAAATTACAATCTGTGGATGAATGAATGAAATGCATGAAGGAAGTCCGCCCCGCAAAAGGGATATGTGACGCGTGTGAACTAGAAGTCAAATTTCTGCCCTCGAGTGCTCTGGATTACATATGGTCAGAATCTACCCCCGGGGCGGGCACCTCGTAATTGCGAATGTGATGCTTCCGTGATGGTGGTTGGAAATCACCAACCCGGTGGGTACACTAATAGTTGGGATTAGGCTCCTCCCATCGATGACGGGACGCACTTCCTTTGGGAAGGGTTGTACCGTGGCCGGTGACGGCCATTAGGACTCAACCGCAGTTCCCACTAATTGCTGTTGAGGCGTTCCGATCATTCAGAGCTTATTGTTAATCTGTGTTCCTTCGCGGTGGGTCGAAGAGTCTGTTTTATGACTCACCCTCAGAAGCTATTGCGCCCCCTTCGTTGTAAAACTTAACACGAGTACAATAAGAACTTGTGATTACAATAATTTTTTGTCATATTTCGATAATATATGGTCAAAAGAACGTCCAAAATACATATTAGTACTATAGGTCAAATAAAAATGTATTTAAGTCGAAAACGCAAGTTTCGTAAATAATTTCGTAAAATCAGTGCTGGGTAAGAAATTCTCGGACTTGCCAAAGAATCAAAATTTTATGTTATGTGTCAGATACTAGACCTTATAAGAAAATACTTAATTTAAGCTCCAAGATGACGATTCCCGCCAGTTTTCAAATGTTGTTTCTGTAACAGAAAAAACTGAGCATAGAGTTTATCGTATATTATATACAGGCTAGACGATATAACAATATATATGCTTCATTTTCCTTTTTATGCATACGGTATTTTAGAACAACAATAAGGCATGTTCACGCTTGACTAATTTTAGCTATAAAGGGCAGTCCAAAAATTTGCCATGGCTTTTAATCCTTAAATATTGTTCATAGTCATAATAAATATTGCTAAATTGAATATTATTACTTAAGTACTGTTATATTATAAAATATAAAATAAAAATATATTAATTTTAATAAAACTGATTAAAATGATAAAGTTGTTAAACTTGAATGAATAAATAATAAATTTTTTATGCACCTCTGAGAAAAAAGCAAGAAATCTTGATAAAATATATCATCCATTTACTAATAAAATTACAAAAAGAAATTTTGGCATTATATCATGACATCTTTCAGATATAATTAAATACATAAATACTGAAAAAAATCACCTGAACAAAAAAAAACAAGAAAAATGAATAGCAAAATGATATTGGCATTCAAATGTCCAAAACAGTATAATGAATGTATCTATCTTGATCAGTAGTTAAAAAATATTTTGCTCAAGTCGCCATTAAAACAAATTAGCTTAAAATATATAATTGAAAATTTTAGCAAACATTAATCTCAACAAATTACTTTCTCTTTTTTAAGTGGCTAATTTTAAACAATTTGCTGTTACTAAAATCGCAGGAATAGTGACATTTTACTCTCTAGATATGCTTACATAACTCATAATACAGCTTTAAGCTATCGGATGATATTTACATACAGGGATTTAAGTTCGATTTATTTTCGGTAGTCACTCAACTATTAATTTTTTGACTGAAAAATTTAATAATCGAAAGGTGAGAGGTCCATGATTGTCTTGATAATATTATCTATTGATAAGATCAATAATTATTTCATCTCAAAAGAGGACACAGTTAGATTTGGCAAAGCAGTATCTTCATATCTCGATTGGTCTAATCAGGTCCTCTTTCTTAATCTTTCTCGTAATTGTTATCGTTTATTATGAAATATAGATTGTTGATCTTCGTTTTCTTTATCTTCTTTTCTCATTCATCTTAAATAAAGATTGTTCCATGCAAACTCATTTTTTACCATTTAAATATCTGGATTCAGAGTTAGAATTTTTTTATGAATTCCATTTATTTCTCTCTTTACGCTTAGAAAATTTATTTAAAAAATTTCTAATATAGTTTTAAAATGCATATCAACTTAGAAATATCAAAAAGGGCAAATAAAAGTTCAGATTTAAGCAAACAATTTAAATGGCGCGATTGTATGATCACATTGCTATTCATACAAAATGTGCAAAAGTTACGGTTTCCCTCAAAGGATTCGTTTTCTCTTTCAGTTTAAAAGAAATTCTTAGAAGAATCTTCCCTTTCCCTTTGCTTCGTTAATTAGTTTTCTAATCATTAAATATTTAATTCTTTTTTACTGGTGTTAAAAAAAAGTATTCAGTAATTAATTTTATCAGTTTTAACTTGCCGGTTTTACCTCAAATGATCTAAAATTTGCATTTAAAGGTCTCAGAGATGTAAATAATTAATTAATTTAAAACAGTACGAACGACTAAAAAGAAATTGAGGGTTTGAAAACGAAAGTCTACGAAAAATTTCCTGATATTTGGATTTTGTACGCTTACATTCAAAGAAATGTTAGACTGAAAACTGTAAAAATTCTCTAAATTTCTTTTAAAAATATAAAAGTTACACGCATTTTGAATATTTTAAAATTAATTCATGAATATTATCAACATTGTATGCGTTCCGGTTATGGATGATTTTCTCGTTATTATGGTTTCTGAAACAAGCCTTTGGCAATGTATTTAAGGGAAAATTTATTTTTCGCCGAGAAGGAGATTATTTTTTTTATTTGTTGAAGTATGTACTAACACATAACTGATTATAAAAATGTATCGATGTTTGCAAATTCTCAATTATGAAACGATACATTATCACGACATATCTTATTTTTAAAACTAAAATGAAATATATTTTTGCATTTTCTAGGATAAGGAACTTTGTTTTCTTTAATTATTCATATATTTTTATCCTAGATTCCAATGTTTAATCAATTATTTCCAGTAAAATCACAACGTTTTAAAAATATGTTAACTAACAATTAAAAATACAGTGCAAATTTGTATTGTTTAATATTTTCGCTTTTCTTTTAAGAAATAAATTAAAAACATTTATTTGTGTTTCACACATGAATAAACTGAAAAAGAACTTATTCCATTGTTGATTTTTTAAAAATTAATAATTGAACTTTAAGAAATGAATTCTTAGGAATGCAATTTTGAGTAGTGAAACTGAGTATGATTTAATGCTTTCTTAGAAAAGAGCTGTTTAAGTTTTAGTAAAAATTTATCGCCTTCTAGCAAATTAGCATGGCTGATAAATCTGTTTTGTAGGTAAGTTTCTATGAATGATTTAAGAGA
>JAOUZG010009976.1:0-16084 GCA_026289955.1 Argiope argentata | reverse complement strand
AAGTTTCAAGGATGAATTTTACTTCAACCTATACTACAATTACGAACGATTAAAAAAAAAATTGAAAATCAAATGCATGTACTTCGAAATTGTCATGGTGGCAGTTTCCTATTAATTTGCCCAGATGAAGAAGTTATTGTCGAGACTGCTATAGATCCCGGATTTGAGATTTGATTTAATGGAAGATTCGCCGTTCATAGGAAGGGGTGATATATTTATTCACTCATTAGTCACGGTGTCAATCCATCTGACCCCAGTTTAAAATTAAGAAGTCATTTCCCAACTGAACGTCAAACTAAACAGGAACTCTAGGAATTCGTTTGTACTTCACTCAACACAATTAGTCTGAAAGAGAAACTTTGTATAATTAATTTTAATTAATTCTTTCCTTTTTAGTTTGTTGTATTTTTAAATCGTTTCGAAGCTATTTAGACCTTATTTTGGGACAGACCTTACTTTTTGAACCACGATCATATGGAGAGGACGGACGACACCTGAGGTTTCGGGTATAATGCATCCTAGGTTCTTATTTGCATTGATCAAAGTTTCGTTTTAAGAAATTAGCAACAGTAAAGACATTACTTACCACAACACAGTGGCAAGTAAAATGTAATGTTAACGTCAAACCTTCTGATGAAAGAACCTACTATTTAAAACTATAAACATTTCGATATATTCTATTCATGTTAACCGTATTGTATACACTTCATTAAACCTTTTCCTGATTCATTTTTCTTCTTCTTTTGCTTAATCGACAGACAAACAGTCACAGACTCTATGCTCTATTTTAAAACCGACGCTTAGGTATGCATCGTTGATACACACGATATATGTTGTTATTGTTACTAATAGCACTTGCCATGGGCAAGCCTGTTGATACATCTGCGGATTGAGGCCGAAATAAGTGTTTCTTGTTCGAAGTAGCGCCAACTAGGGCCAAGAGTACGACTTTAGCTACACACTCACCACATTTGCTTACACATCCCATCCCTCCAAGCCCGTTTCAAGAAGCACTCCCTTTAACATCAAGACTTTCTCAGGTATCTCTGGACGACATGGACTCTTCCAGGATGAGAGGCAGTTACTTCCTGGGGTCCGAAGTAATAAATCTGTCACAGTTCCCCTTTGAGCAATTGCTTTGCGGTTTTCCGACAAGGAGTTGCATTTTCAACCGATCGAAGTGTTCTAACGTGTTGAAACTTTTTAGCGTGAAACGTTTCATTCATCGACTTTCTGGGGTATTTTTTTCATCACCAAATATTTGATAATTTTTTTAATAATATAATTTGGAAAATAATTTTAAAAAAATCTATATTAGATTTCAAACCATTGAAATAAAAACTGGCATTAATATCAATTTCAAAAACATATTTATATATTTTTTAATTTTCCCCGATATACTTTTAAAATATTAATACAATATTGTATTGTCAAAATTAAATAATAATACAAATATTAGAATGTAATTTCTTTTACATTATAATAGTATGCGACGTGTATATTGTATTATTGAATGCAATCAGGATATTTTTACATGGTAGAGATGTCAACGTAATTCAGTGACAGACGAGATAATGTTTTAAATCTTTATTTAATATTGAAATAAAAGTATGTCTTGAATTAAAAAAAAAATTGCGCAAACAAGCGCCTTTTGAAAGACACTTCTCAAATATGTTCTTTTAACATTCAGTTAACAATTCTTTTATTTATTGCCGTCAGTATTACCTTTATTTAATATATATTGTTACTCTCATTGAATTTTTGAATATAAAACATTATTTTGAATTTTGAATCGTAATACAAGGAGTTTTTTTTAACCTTCAATTAAATTTTAAAAAATGTTTCCATATTTTGTTTCCGAAAGCTTATACATTCTTGTTTCTGCTTAAATAATCGAAAAGGAGTGTGAGATAAATATACATTCCAAAAATATTTCTATCCCATCTATAAAAGCAATTCGATAAATCAAATAACATTTTTAAACATTATTTAATACTGACATAAAAAAATTGTTCAATAAAATGATTGAAAAAATTACTCAGTGAAATATATATCGCAAACACATTCCTTCAGTTTCTAGCCTGAGCATTTTACTTTAGTTCATCATAAATATTACTTTTTTGGTGTAAATCGTCATGCTAAATTTTTCAAGCATAATTTCGGATTTTAAAATGTTATTTAAGTTTTATTTAGTATTGTTAAGACAAGATCTAATTACAATGAAATAAAATGAATTTTAAAACGAACGTTCCATATTAAGTTTCCATAAATTTACGCATGAGTTTATCACGCACAAATTTTTAATAAATCATTCAATCATTGACATAAAAGTTAGAACAAATATCTACACAAAAAATGAGTATTTTTCATTAAACTGTTAAAATGTCATTAAAACAATCGTTTGTCAATAGAAGATAAAATGACATATGATACTGCTTAATTTTTTGTTACATCAAAATAAAGCAGGAAATAGATGGGATGGTTTTAAAACTTCATTTTACAATGAAGCAAGAAAAATAAATGAAATTCGAGAAAATGTAAAACATCAAAACAGCTAAAACATTATTTTTTAACCATCATCTTCGCTTAACAGATCACTGTCACTTCATCAGTAGCAGGTAAAATTGTTTTAATTTAAAAAGGTAAAATTGTTTTAATTAAAAATTACTCTGATAAAAAATGATTCACAATTTGTATAATAAAGAGTAGAAATTCACAACTGAAGAATAATTTGCAGAATGGCATTCGTGCAAAGAACGCATCATTTATATAGCTTATCTCATTATAAGAAAAAGGGGAAAAATTCCATTTTTTAGAAGGGGGGGGTAATGCTGTTTGAAAGACGTCGTTTGTCCCCGAGATTTAAACTTCTGACGACCGTTTCATGATAGATTTAGTTGTTAGAAATATAAAACGATTGCCCTCCACAGTAACAAGAGTCGCTACCCGTTTTCTGACAAAGTTACAATGTAAAGAGGCCACAATGTCAATGCAATAGTTTTCATTAATACCTTTATAGTAGTAATAATATTTAAAACGAGCTTTTGATGTTTATCCGAAGAAGAAAAAATTACGTTTCGGAATGCTTACATACCATGCATCGTTAACAGAGAACCTCTGTGGAAAACTTCTTTATAAGTAGCCATAAAATCTTACCAATTTTGAGATAGCAACACGTGGAACAACCTATTTTGTGAATCCCTCCCCACCTCTACCGCCTTAAGGCACGGGGGGACTTTCTGTGAAAAAGCCGCGCTCGCCAGCGATAAAACGAACCTCCTGCGGTGCTTAACACAGCAGCCGCTTTTAAAACCCATCTCTCCTAAACCTCAAGCAAACGCCCCAAACCGACTGACTTGGAGGTTTGGGGTAAATTTCCAAAACTCCCGAAACCATCCGGCTGTCATCGAGAGGGTTAACAGGTGGGCACATTCACACGCTTCACTGATAGAACACAGAAGAACCATGCCCGAACCGGGACTCGAACCCGGGACGCCCAGATCAAGAGGAAGACACGCCATCTCTGTGCCAGCACGCCTTGTGTATCACCTTGTGTATCACAAAGGAATCGTCTAAGGCATTTGGGTTAATAGAATATCTATCATCGTCACAGAGAGGAAGTACTGAAGTTAGATTATTGAGCACCAGCAATTCCCAAGTCCCATTTCTACTCGTATTAAGTCCGTTCCATGATTGGAGCAGAGGTAAGTTGACTCTACAACATCGTTTATTAGGAGGGATCTTAGACATGGGAATGAAAAGTTTTCGTTATGTAGGCTAATTCACTTCTTCATGGGTGCAATAAAGATGCGCATATTGCGTCAACTGCAATATTGTCGCCACTCTGATGACTAACTGTTCTTCTGTTTTAGGCGTGAACGCATAAATCGTTCCACAATGGAGTTATAATTTCTTCACCGCAATGCAATTTAATTTGATGCTTCAGATTACTCCAAACACTGAAGCAGGGTGGGGTATTTTGTCGTGATTAATCGTGTCACACAGTTTTACTTCACCCACAAGCGAAACAAAAACATGCTTGGTTACACAAAAAGCTTCCATCTATAGACTCATGGTAGCTTCTGGTGAGGTGAAAATCGTGTATATGCAAGAAATATTTACATGCTATGAAATCATTTCATATGGAATCCTTTTCATGCAGCTAATGTTCTAAGCAGTATAATCCTTAATTACAATTTTTCTAATGTTGAGCCTTCTTTCTTCGCTTTCTCTTATTTTTTCGAGTACGAAGTGCTCAGAGGAAGTTGTATAATCAATAAAATATCCAAACTTGAAATTATGACGAACCACCATATCTTAATCCCTCCCTCCCAGAATTATGTCTTTTGTAAACACAATAACTCAAAAACGCTGCACGGAGGGTTTGATGTACGTATATCGTATGACTATACGAATCATTTCCATCGAAATGTTTTCGGAAACTGCATGAGTATGCCTTTAATACATACAAATTTGCTTAGAACTGTAGAAATGGAATCTTTCAATAAGTGCGGTTTAAATAACAATGCATTTATCTACAAAATAAAACCAGAAAAGTTTTTTTTCCAGGAAGAAGATAAATGAACACAAAAAAACTTTCGATCCTTCGAATATACGAGATTTTATCGACCGATACTTAGTAGAAATAGAAACTCAAAAAGATAAAAACCCAGGCAGCTCTTTCAGTGGTAAGTATATACATTAAATGCTCTCTTATTATCACTGCGGCGCTAGCCTTATAAGCCAGATAACATGTACGATACTGAAGTCGACTTTTGGTGTAGTGGCTATGTTACGCGGCTACTAGCCCTAGCGTCGCAGGTTCGTATCGCGATCTTCACTCGCGACACCACGATTAATGCCCTTTTAGAAAGAAATAATTAGTGAAAGAAATAATTTTTTCCTCGTTTAATTTAAGAAATAATATTATATAGCACGAGGCAGGTTATCAATAATTAATCTATTACCATAATTTTGAAATAATAACGACATTATGAAACGGAAATGAAAATATTTCCAATTAACTTTTTTTCCCGACATAACTACCATTCACATTGAAAAATAAAAACTCCATTTAGTTAGAAGAATGAAGATTTAAACGAAATCAATATGTTGTTGTTTCTTATGGCACTTGCCATAGACAAGCCCGCTGACGCAATCAACGATTTTAATCCGAAAGAGCGTCTCTTGCTTTCTAATAGCGCCATCTAGATTCAAAGAGAACATCTTAGCTACCCATGCGCCACAACCCTTTTTACGGGGCAGACTACATTCCAGCCCGTAATCACACACACATTCCTCACACAGTCCCTTTTACAGGGGTGGGGGATCTTTCACACACCTCACAAATAGAACACAATGGCAACCATGTCCGGACGAGGGCCGGCAGAAGCATAAAGAGAACGTTTAATCGAATGAGAAAACAGATTTAATTGTCGCTAGATCGGTAATTATTATGACTTATCCACGGAAATCGATGTTGATATCTATGAAAAAAATTACTTTACAAAAATATTCTTCGTATTATCTTAAATTTCAAAATATTACTTTTTAAGGATATCAGTTTCATTTCTTGCATATTTTTTAATGAACTTTTTAAATTTAATTGAGTGCAGCAAAATTGGATGTTACAATGTTTTTAACGGTATGATGAAATTCAAACCCATTCGTCAAAACATTTGTTCTAGTACCTGAACCAATACTAAAATTAAGAATAAAAAAAAGAGCTTCTTTGTGCATTAAAATCGAAACAGGACCTTCACTTCTGATTTTATGTTATTATACATACACTTTTTTAATTTTCACGGATCTTATTTATTTAGCTAAATTAATGTTTTTTTGATTTTATCCAAAAAAAAAATACAAGCTGAAATTAAAAAAATCATTTCATATTAATCATTTAAAAAAAATCAACAATTTGGGCAGACAAGTTAGTCATCAAAGGTGGCTAATATTCTTAAATATACTTTACCGTCAACTATACAGAGTGTATTTTGATATGTGACTCTATTCTATTCCTTTTGCAGAGGAGATGTTGCTTAGCAACGTCATAGATGTTTTCGACGCAGGCAGTGAAACTGTCCGCACTGGCATCCACTGGTTCGTTTACAGCATGGCCGCATTTCCCGATGCCCAGAAAAAAGCCCAGCAAGCGATAACGGACGTCTTAGGTACCGAAAGGCAACCCGAGTACATGGACATCAAAAGCCTGCCGTACATTCATGCCATTATCTTGGAACTCATGAGATGGAAGAGTATAGTTCCACTGGATTTAGTGCACTAGTAAGTTTTCAATGAATGGTTTACATTCATTTTTCAAATGAAATGATTTTACTAATTGCCATGAATTCATTGTAAATGGTCAAGAGATATTAATCTCTTACACTTTATGCTGAGAAACGAATTAAGTCTACAGTACGTGCCATTTTTATTTTCTCGTATGCGCAGAATAGAGAAAGTATAGTAAGCATCAAAATATACAAACTCGTGATTTTGAACTAATCTCCATATTGTGGCTGTCCCTCCGTCCAAAAAAAAAAACAACACTATATTAGAAAATGTCCGTCTATCATTCTAACTACCTATGATAAAGATAATTCAATAACGATTTAAAATGGATCAAAGAAATTTGGTATACGGTTTTTACGCCGAATTTCCAGATTTCTATCATATTTGGAGTGAAATCTAAATATGATACTCTCTGTCTCCAAGGCTTTTTGAATATAAGTTAACACGATAACCACAAAATGCAGAGAGCTGTATCGATAAATTCAATGCCAAAATTTATCTATTATGTCGACACTTGTCAAATTTTGAGCCAAATCTAAGTATGAGTTGACTGTCTATACTTTCTGAAACATGCAAAAGCGATATTTAAAAAAAATGCTGATGAGGGGATTAAGCAAGATATACTACTTCCACTTCAGGTAGGCTTGTCGAACCATTTTTGGATGATTTTAGCAGTATGGATAGGAGTATTGTAGACCCAAATAACGTGGGAATTCTCATGTAAATAATGTATGGGAAAATGATTTACCTATTCTTCCAGAATATCGATACAATGAACAGATGTAACCTTCTCATGCAGGGTAACAAGTGGTCCAAAACCACTGCAAGATATCATACCATGGTAGAATTTTATGCATGCTTTGAGGGAATTTAGGATATAATATTTCTATGGGCTTTCTCCATATAAAGTGATCTGTTATTTAGAATCTGGTGAAGGTTGAATCACCAAACCAGACGATTTGTGGTCACTGTTATGGAGTCTGATTTCTGAATCCTTTACACAATTGACTGAAAAGCGGCACGTGACGTTACCTCTAGCTTATGAATTCGAACCCTTCCACAAATGTTGGAAACATGGAGTTCTATTTAGATAGTTTCTGTTGAAACGGGATTCCAGATATGACTATTTACAGACATTATCTGGGATAAAGATTTTTTGTGCTTTTGGGGAGGGACCACTATACGAGTTAGCATTCTTTTATTCCTCTCAATAAGATGCCACGTAGTCGAATTTCGTGTACCCTGTCATAAATACTGATACAGTACTCTTTGCACGTCCTAAATAGTTAGCCATTTTCGTCACCGAGAAGTCAGTGCACTACTTTCGAACTCTGACATTTCAATCATTTGTGTGGTTTGTTTTCAGAATACTATAGACGCATGTTATACCTGATTGATGTTGAGTGATTGATGCCCTACCTTTCATAACTATTAGAAAGCAAAGTGACATGTACATTTCTGATTCTTTGAAACGGGGCCATGGATGCTCGTATTACTTTGTCACCCATCCGTATCTTTCGCCTTTAAGCAGTTTTGGTTTCAATGCAATGCACTTAAGAAAGAAATAAAGATGAATTTTTCCGATACAAAATGGAAATTTCTGGTAAAGGATCAATACTTTTACCTCTTCAATGAAATATTGGTTCCATTATGATTTTGTGTTCTATTTGCAGTACTCTGGCGGACACCACAGCGGGTGGATACGACATGCCAAAGGGGACGACCATAATCGCCAATTTCTGGAACGTACACCACGATCCGAGGTACTGGGACGAACCGGACACATTCAAGCCAGAACGATTCTTGAGTAAAGATGGCAAGTCGGTGGTGAAATCGAGCAACTTCATGGCATTTTCTTTAGGTAAACTTTTTTTAAAACTTGTCAATAAACCCTGTGATTTCCAAAATTTGCAACATATCAATAAAACAAGTTAATTTTCATATAATTAATGCATTATTACAATAGGAGTAATGCTGCATTAGAACATAACATGAAAATTAACGGGTCTGTTCTTATTTAAAGTCAATGGACGAGATATTGAAAACAAGTTTCAGAAGTAAAAGATGTTGTTGTTGTTGTTACTTATGGCACTTTACGAGCCCAATTACTGACCTCTTAGCGATTTAAGCCGATTGAGCGTCTCTTGTTTTTCAGTGACGTCAACAAGGACCAAGAGCTACTCACACGTTACAACTTTTTTTACGGGGAGGACCTCATTCATGCATTTCATTCATTCATCCATAGATTGTAATTTAGATCTGGGACAGAGAACGATCATCTCTGACCCAGTACCCCAGTGGTATTACTCTCGACATGGAGGACTTTGCGAACACGACAGGTTTAACGAGCGCCTCCTCATATATTGTATTCAAATATTAAACTAATCAGAAATTTTCGTTTTGCGTATTTTCAAGACAAAAAAATTCTATTTTTTTTTAAACTTTTGTTTTCGATTTCTGAAACAGTTTTATTAAAGTTTTTTCGGCAAATTTAATTTAATTTAAAGAATAAAAATTTATAAATAAATAATTTTTTCTGAATTTTTTTTTGTAAAAAGTAGCATTTAAATATTTTTCATAAGTTTAGCAACGGCTATTCGCCAAGAACGAGATTACTACAAAGTACTGTTTTGTTTTTCTGCATGCTGCTTTTCTTGATAGTTTTTAAACTGACTTTTAAATCATTTCCTTTTTATATTGATAATATCGATTCGATAGCATTTAACAATGTAGCTATTATCAAAATAGAGAAATTACATCCTTAAATGTTAACAGTTTTAAACTAGTTCTTAAAACATTCTGTACTTTTAATTAAAAAAATCATTTGGATATTAGGTAACTCAATGTAGTTTTTATCAAATTAAAAATGTGCAATCTGAAACGCTAGCAGTTTTTAATCTGCTTTTTATATTATTTGGTATTTTTGTTGATAACTCTGTTTGGATATCATGTAACACAAATTCATCATTAATACAATAAAGCATCTAGGAGTATAACTCTATTTGTATTTATATATTCTAGGTAGAAGAGTCTGCCCCGGAGAATCCATGGCGTACATGGAAATGTTTTTGTACTTCACTTCCATACTTCAAAAGTTTGATATAGTGTTTCCGGGAGGAACGAGGCCAACATTCGAAGCCAAGTTTAAGCTCACTTACAGATTGGAACCCTATTTGGTCCGCTTTCTTCCTAAGAATTGAACGAGTAATTAATTGCAAGAATGGTCCTTGCATCTTCTCTGGGAGGCCCACTTTATAACACGATGAGACAGGACATTCAATTTATGATTTTCAATCTAATCATACTTCATCAGTTTTTGTTTCAAAAGAAATATTCAGATGGAATATTGTACAATGTTTTCCAAAGTAACTGCCTTAATTGTTATTGATTATACTGATTGATTGTGGAAATGGGTTTGGGGGGTTGGTTTTTAAGTTTTTGTAAAAAGATTGAAACACTTATTTTCACCTTATTTTCCGAAGAAACGTTCGATTATGGGTACTTATGTAATAGACCACCTATCTTTATCGTCAAATTTGAAGGCTTTGCCAATGAGTTGCTAAATTACTAATAATGGCAAAAAACGGACTTAACTGTCGTCTGCCATTTTGCTGCTTTCATTGGCGTTGACGGTTTAACGCCAAATTTGAGTCCGTCGCCAATGAGTTACTAAACCGTTGGCGTCGACGTTCAAATACGTAAGTACCTGATAATGTTACTTTACAAAAGCTTTGCTTATGTAAATATGTTTCTTCGATTAATTTCAAATCGAATTTGAATGAGCGAGTGATATGATAAAAGGAGGGAAGTAAAAGGTGCCACTGAATTTTTTGATAGGCTATCTAACTTAAAAATGGTGTGAGTGAAAATGACGACACAAGTTTCATTTCCCTATAACTCTCTTTCGATTGAAGATAGAAAGTAATTCAAATCAAGTAAACTTATCGCCTCGTCGAATTGACAAGTTTTTGTTAAAAAATTTTTTCAATAATTTTATTTGGTATGAAGAAAGTGTCTACGGAAGGATTTTTCAAACGTTAACTTCGACCATATTTTTAACCTAAGTGTTTGTGAACTTCATTGGAAATATCTTATCGGTTACATGATTTTTCTTCATTTTTTAAATCTCCATAGCCCTACTCAATTGATGAGAAATCGTTTAATTGTGGAAGTAAAGAAATTTCTTTAACGTAGCGTTGAAGTAAAAAACAGACTGTGTGAGATTATTGAGCTATGGATTCAAGTTTTTACAGCTGTCGCTTATCGGGTTAATTATGAAGGAACAGACTGCAATTTCCATTAAAGTATAAAGACTAAAACTTAATATGGAAGACAAAACTGGACTTCACTTTCGAAAGAATACTTCCAAAAAAGACCCCCCCCCCCTCCAAATCAAATTAGCATGTGATCATATTCTATAATGTTTTTTTAGTACAAAATCACTGCTATTTCTTTCTGAATATAAGTTTGGCAGCAATCATCTGAAATTGCCAGATTTGCATTATGATATTAGATGGGATTCTCGACCACTTATCTGTTCGAATAAGCACCTCTAGTGAAAAAAAACGACAACTTAAACCTACCTGACTGAATACTGAAATTGTCAAGTTTTGATTCAGACCTTGATTATATCTATTTGTTACTGGAGGAAATATCAAAAGTCCACCTGAATTTTTAAAATTTTAATTTTGATTATGTATTTTTACATTTTCTTACAATCTGACAGCTAAATAATAAAAATAATTTTTTTTTGTATTTCATAAACAATGTATCTTTAATCCTTTTGTTGTAAGTTTTACCAATTACTAACATATATGTGCATTTAATTTTAAAGAGGCTATGCATTCTCTCTCTCTCTCTCTCTCTCTCTCTCTCTCTCTCTCTCTCTCTCTCTCTATCTATCTATCTATCTATCTATCTATCTATATATATATTTACGTGTGTGTGTGTGTGTGTGTGTGTGTGTGTGTGTGTGTGTGTGTGTGTGTAAAATGTAGAGTTGTGGCCGAAATCAGGGAGAAGACAGGTTGAATTTTTGAAGTCGTCTTATTCCATATCGGGAGGTTACGATTTATGCACAAAGGGCGCGGACAAGGAACGTCCGCTCACAGCACGGCACAAAAGCAAAAGCATAAGAAAAAAGAACGAAATTAACTACCCCTGTTTTTAAATACCATAAGATTTTGATAGGGAAAATATATTTTGTGCTTATATACAATGAGATTAGATAAGGATTTTCGCAGAGATTCAGATAGGAATTTTCTCAACACGCGCCGGACCAAGAAAGGGAATCACAGGAATCTTTTAGAAGAATTTGTTTATATCATCAATTTCTTGTCCCTTCACTCGGAGTGTGGGAACCTGTCAGCTTTTAGCTGATTCGGTAATTTTAGAAAGCTATATATGTATATATAGTTCAAATTAGAAAAATTTGGAACTATATATTTATATGAACTATATATATATTATTTGAATGAATGGGAAGAATTACATTTTATGTTGTTTAAATCAGTAAGGAAATGTTACAAAATCTAATTTTTAAACAGTCCCTAGGTTTTATCAATTATATTAAGTTAAATATTTTTGCCATGCTAACATTTTAAGAAAGCACACAAAAAATAGCCATTCATTTCTGACTAAAACATAAAGATTTTTAAAAAGTCAATAATTATTTTATATTGTTTTTAAAAAATTCATGGCCTCGAGATAGATTTTATGGGAAAATTTGCAAATAAAAATTATACATAACAGTGTTACTGTTTCAAATTATTTACTTAACTTTATATATGGGACCAATTTATGTAAACCTCGCATAACTTATTCACAAAAGGGTGGAACTCTTGGATTCTAGGTTTAGAATTTTGAAATTTTTTATTTAAATTTAATTGATAAAATTAATTCCATTTTATTCTAGATGTAAAAAGTTAGACTTTAAGTAATTTTTAAGAAATATATTTATTAACATAAACAAATAAAATATAATTTTTCTGATCATTTAAAGTATTTTTTCAATCGGAACCTTATGTCTATCTCTAACCATTGAGTAATCGAGTATTAGGCTACGGCAAAAATGGAGACCCTGTATATTATATATATTTGCACCATTTTACTTATACATCACCAATTGTCAACATAACAAAGTAGTGTTGATTTATATGATTAACCACTTAACAGTTTTATTTTCTTTAATAAGATACCACCTCCTATTTTGGGAATATTTTCTGACTTTTATTCAAATGGAAATCCATCGAATACTTGACTTATATACAAATTCGAAGTTGTTTTACTATGGAATTGTCATTTTAATGAATGATTTATTTTTTTGTTTACAACTATCAAAAATTGATAAATAGATGCACTTACGGCGTACGGGCAAAACAGTTAAGTGGTTAAAATATAAAATAACTGCCAATATTATTTAATCTAGATTACCATTTGAACAGTTATTTTAATATTTGCAAGTTTTATCATTCTTTTATTTAAAGATAAGTTTACTGATTTTTTTTAAAAAATAAATATTATCTTTCATTTACTTTGACCTAGAAATTTTTCAAGTATATCATAGCTGTCAAAGTTTTCTTAGACCCTCTTCAATCAATTTGTATCAGTGGCCCTGACAATGTGTAAAAAAATCACAGAGAATCGAAGAGAACAAAACGGAAGGGATTACAAAAAAATGATTGACATAATTTTATTTGATTATTGTATCAATAATCAGATAAATGGTAATTGTCATGCTCAGAAGGCCTAATGATAAGAATGTTAAAACTCAAAGTTGAAAAAGTTTATTAATAGTTACTTATATGATAACATGTACAAAAACAAAGCACCAGGATGTAAAAATTACAGAAATGTTACGCATTAATTTTAAATGGCGTAATTATAAAAAAGATGCAGTTCATCTATATTAATAAAAATGGATCCAGAAATGCGTTGCTAAGCGCAAAACTAGATAACGGCTCCACCGATTCGGCTAATTTTTTTTATTTTCTTTAAGACACGAGGATGGTTCTTATGAAGAGAAAAAATTAAAAAACTGCGAGGGAAATAGTTAAAACGACACTTTTCCTATTTTCCCGCCAAAAATCTTCATTTTCTTCTCCCACACCAACTGAGTAAGATAGCAGGAAGTAATAAATTATTATTTGTTTAGAAAGAAATATGCGAAGTCAGTTGGTTTTCATTCATAGATAACGGGATGTTTAAAAAAGAAGGAAAATAGTTGCTTTTATTATTAGTCTGTATGAATATTTAAACTATGCCTGCGAATATTTAATCTATGATTATTTAATCTCAAAATAAAATCTGGGCAGGGAAGAAAAAAAAGAATAACAAAGGAAAAAAAAGGTTTGTAGAAAGAAAAGTAGTGAATAAAAAAAAGAGAGAGAAAATGAAAAGAAGGGTGTGTGTGTGTCACCATTATTTTCTCTGTGAGCGGCATTTTCCAAGCTGTTTTTAAACTTTCGCATCTCTTGAAAACCAATTGTGTCTTTATTTGTTTAGTGTGTTTACATTTATGAAAATTTAAATCTCATTATTCTATAAAAACGTAGAATTTTAGATCTTTCCTTCCACTATTTAAGTAAAATATCAATTCCGGGACAATCATTGCTCGGATAGAAAGAGAAAGATGAGTAGTACAATGAACAGAACATCTGAAGAAAATAATACTATAAATGAATTATATGATTATAAAAATTTGTTTGGTTTAAAAATATTTTGATGAAACACCTGTTATGAAACACAGCTACATAAAATATTATATGAAAATTTTAGCGAGCATTAATATTGGCGAACCGGCTGGTCGCCAAAGCGGCTAGTTGCAAATAAATGAATACAGAAATTTTTACGCATGCTCTTTAATGATTGTTTTACGACTCTCTGCCATCCGCGCATAAAATGGTCGACCTTGGGTAAGAACACATAACATTGATGAACAATTGTTAGGAAATATAAATCTTTGAAAATCGTGAATCTAATATTTTTACTGAATCTATCGTGCGAGTATATATTTTGAATACCTTTTTTTCAGAGCAAATGAAACAAAATTAGGTACTTTTCCATTAGCCAGGGGTCAGTGAAAAATCGTCAAATAATGTAAAATTTCGCCAAATTTCTTAAATTTATTTTAAAGCAAAAAATCGTCAATAATGTAAAATTTCCGGAAATTTTTTAAAAGTGATTTTAAAGCGAAAAATCGCCAAGTAATGTAGAATTCCACCAGATTTTTTTAAGTGATATTAAAGCGGAAAATCGTCAAATAATGAAGAATTCCACTAATTTTCTAAAAATGATTTTAGAGAGAAAAATCGCCAAATAATGTAAAATTCTGCAAATTTTTTAAAATTGATTTTAAAGCGAAAAATCGTCAAATAATGCAGAATTTCTCAAATTTCTTAAAGTAATTTTAAGTGAAAAATCGTCAAATAATGTATCATTCCGCCAAATTTTTTAAACCATTTTAAAGCGATAAATTGCAAAATAATGTAGAATTCCTCCAAATTTCTTAAATTGATTTTAAGGCGAAAATTCGCCAAATAATGTAGAATCCCTCAAATTTCTTACATTGATTTTAAGCGAAAAATCGCCAAATAATGTAGAATCCCGCCAAATATCTTTGGCCATTTTTCACTGGTGCCCCGGCTAAAAGAAAAGTACCCAAAATTAGATTAGGAATTACAGTTGCCAAAAAATAACATACCAAATTCTGTTGATTTAAATATTTTGTTACGAGCTGTTGTTTACATTTATGCCAAAGTACAGATCCACTGACGGTCAACCGTTTCATAGATTCTGTTCAATAACTGTTAAGTATCTCTATATCTTAGATGTGCACCAGTTTTATTTAAGTAGCTCTTAGGCGTTTCATCAAGTTCACTCGCACTCGAACTGTCATATAGACAAAGAGATTTCTTGTGTTTTGATAGACATCCACAAATTTGGTCGTTAGTTTGTAGCGTCAGCCTTATAATCCAGATATCCTTCGAGCTGAAGGGTCCCTTTTGCTCGATTGGTATATCACTCGGCTACAAGCCGAAACGTCGCAGGTTCGTACCGCGACCTTCATTCGCTACAAGTTCATATACTGAGTTTTGAATTATGTTCAGAGAAGGAAGACCAGACAGACATAAACTCAAAAACGTGTTTTTCCAATTCCGATAGGTCTAGGAAATAGAGATACTTAAAAATCTTGAGGTCAATATATTTGCCGATTACAATACTTTCTCTATACTTTGCGTATATGAAACAAAAAAAAAAACATAATAGGTGGGAAGACTATGGTTTTAAAACTTTGTTGACTTCAAACAAACTAGAATGGAAAACTTCCCATATCAGGCAGGGATTTATTTCCCTTTGAATTTGAAAAGATCATCTAATAATAAAATGATTAAACTCGATTATTAAAAACCTTTAATATGTTTATTATCAGGTCAGAACATTATATTGTTTTGGGAATGGGGTCTTCTGGCGCCAACAAAAATCCTTAGGCGAAAAATAAAAATTTTATTATCTGCAAGAGCATCTCAAAAAAATCAGCTTTTAATAAAACGTTGCCATTTCATTTACAAAAGCACCGGTTTTAAAAAAAATAAATTAATGACTACAGCAAATAAAACCTAGAAAGATGTCATCTTGAGCACGCGATTATATGAAATGAAATAAATAGGAAATGGGATATTTTTTTAAACAATCAATACGAGACAAAGTTTTTTGGATCGTTTGCAATACTAAAGCGACTCATTCGATGAAAAAAAAAAGAATTTAATGAAATATTTGAAACAATACTGGCAAAATA
>JAOUZG010009973.1:0-11470 GCA_026289955.1 Argiope argentata | reverse complement strand
GAACAACGCCACCTATCGGTCTTTCGAAAGTCTGTCCCAATTAACTTCAGAAGCTCACTAACTTTCGTCCAGAGAAGACGCATGTCTTCATGCGTCAGCGATTCCCGCTAAGATCAGCGGCTACGCGGTAATATATATTTTCAGTCATAATGTTTCCCCATCTCTAATGTCCTCCTAGAGGAAATAATCTAACTTTCTGATTATTAAATATCTCCATGTTTTAATTCTTTTTAATGTTTCCCTGTAAATAATCCCCCTGTAAATATTCCCCTTTAACTCTAAATAAATTCTTTTATTTTTTCTAAAGAAGTCTCTTCATCCTTCGTTTGTATTATTTTAATTTTGATTTAGAAACTAACCCATAAATATTAAAAAAACCCTAGACATCACGCCACTAAAATCCCGCTATCTGAAGAGTCTAATTTTTTGGAAGATTTATTTAGACTCCCACATATATATATATGTATATATATAGTTCACATTTTCAATATATAATTTTTATTTAATAGTTATTTAGTAAAGATTCAATAATAATTAATTATTAATAATAAATAATTACTTAATAAAAAGGAAGCAAAATATTTTTTTCTTTGTTGACCTAAGTAGGAATTGCCTTACATTCATTTTTATATCACTTGTTTATTATTATCGACGCTCAGTTATAAGCCGCCGAATTTAAATCCTGAAATCTCCTAATGCTTCATTGCACTCTATAAAATTATTCATGGCTCAAATTCTACAGTTCTTTCATTCCTTACGGAAAATTAATGTCAGAATTAAAATCCTATTATGTTTCATTTGCACAAGAGAATGGCGATGAGGCCCATCCAAATGGATTCCGTCCCGGGGAGACAGTCGCCACCCAATTATCCACCCGAAGAAGACCATCTCTATTTCGAGCCATCATCGATTAAAAGGTCATCTATCAAAATCGCAACTGGTCATCATCGATCGTCATCGTTTTAATTCCATTACGCACCAACACAAACTTTTCGGTGTGCTGCACGTCTCTTTTTATTCTTTTCCGCGCGGGGTGTGGTAGAAGAGGTCCAAAAGATGATCCGCCAGAATCCTTTGAGACCATATCGATCACACTTATCGTGATGAGCGAATTTTTTAGATTCTCCTTATGACCTTCCCGGCTTCTTTTCCGTTTTTGAAGATGATTATTTCTTCTTCTTCTCGCTCCTCTTGGGGGAAGGACTTAAGGAAAAGAGAAGATTATGACGAGGTTATGTCGAAAGAAATATATTTTCACCCCCCCTCGCTCCGCGTTTAATGAAATTGCTTTTTCTCCGCGGCGCTACATGCAAGAGGCGACTGAAGAAGTTTTTCCTGTGTTTAAGGACCAAACTTGGAATATATCTTCCGTTGAATACATTAGAGGAATGCAGTTCGTTCGAATATTATGACTTTGAAAATATTTTATACCGAAAAAATATCATCTTTTCAGATTAAAATATATTTAGAATTTTTTTTATTTTCATTTTATTAAAAAACAGCTTTTAGCAAACTGTGATTGAAATAAGTTTTGCCAGAATGGTAGTAATTAATATTCGGAAAATTCGCACATTCTTTATTCTTACACAAAGGGTCATTTTGGATAAGCCTCATAAGGACCATGGCATGAGAATAGTAGCTTAAAATGCTTTGTTCTGTTTTAGTTAGATTTATCACCCGTTCAGCGAGGGTCCTTTTGGGAAATCTGATATGTAAAAATGAATTTTTGTTTGTATTTTATGAGCTGCCATGTTCGTATTTTTATCGCCCTATCCGAAGGCGATAAAACTTTGCCAACTTCTTGCTTGCTCTTGCGTGAAGATTAAAAGACATGGAACAAATCATTAGCAGACAGTAAAATTTACAAACAAATCATTTCATACATTTCAACCAACATATGGCAAAAAAAGCAACTATTTTTAACGGAAAATCGAGATTTGGTCATTCCACGCATTCCCAATAATCCCACCGACATGCCCTTTAATTTTGAGTGCGATTCCCCATACGACTTGTATTCTAGATGACCGTCAACAAGGCGCAAGGTTAAGCACTGTAAGTATGTGGATTGAATTCAGCAAATCCATGTTTTTCGCTCAGCCAATCGTACGTTGGATGCTCACGAGTCGGAGAGCCAGGAAATTTGTTTCTGCAGAAGACAGAAAAACGAAAAATATTGCCTACCCTGAAGCTCTTAAATATTAAAGTAAAATAAAATTTAATAAATATTATTTGCACTTCCTTATATATCATTCCATTTCAATGAATGTGTTCGTAGTCGACCACAAAATAGGATTTTTCCTTCTGTCATTCCTAAACAAACAAGACAGCTATTTCAAAAGATGTCACCAAAATCATTCCAAACTGTCCGAAATCTTTTCTTCTGCGGTTTCTTCTAGAGCATCTGCTAACAGTTCATAATTTTGAGCCGAATGGATAACACTATCCAAGCAAATGCAAACGGGAGGAAGACTTTGACTCCCACCAGACTATAAAAAAGTAGAAATATGCAACATTATTTATATTAATTTCTATTTAATTTCATTTGGAGTCATCTTCAAAAGCATATTCGAATATTTATTATAAAAAAACTGAAATTATTTTATTCCAAAATTTCTAACATTTTAATACAATAAGTCTTTGTTTGCATTTAAAGTGAAAAAAAAATCGCATGACAAACAAGTTAGCTTTTCAATCTTTTATTGATATTTACTTTAAAAAAATTACAAAAAAGCGTTAAAGGGTGTTACACTTTTCAATTGCGCTACCGAATATTTTTTAAATACATTGCATTTCAGAAAATACCAAATATTTGTTTCAACGAGGAACAAAATATTCTGTAATTTTCTTGAAACGAAACATATTAGCAGATACACGAGTAGATTCAAAAATAAAAAAGTAAATAAATAAATGTAAAAGTAATGACATTAAAGCATTTAAAAACAACAAGTGAAATTTTTGAAACCGATTTGGGAAAATGTTTGGGACTTAATTTTACACCTCATTCTTTTATATAAATAATTATTTTATTTGTTAACAACGTTAATACATAAAATGGGAAATGTTAATGAATTATTGAAATAAAATTCTGAAAACCAGAGTTTCTTCAAATGGTTAAAGAGCACTTATATGTGAATCCCAAATTCCGTTCAAGGACTTTTTCAAATAATTTGCAGAAAATCATTTTAAAAAAATGAAACTGATGGTCTCAGAAATTTACCAAAAATATAAAAAATGCCAAATTAAGCGTGATGCAGCCATTCAGGCACAAATTGTTACGAAAATCATTTCAATTTAGGCATTTCGTTGTGAATGCATCTTGTTCCAGATCCCGAAACTCTGTCGGACGACAGTCGGAATTTTGGGAAAGCAACGACAGCAATGTTGCCGCGAACAAAACTTCCTCTCGATAATAAAACGAATTTATGCTTTTCCCGCCTGTTTCAAACGGGAAAGAAGCTACTCGAAATCTCAGCCGCTCGAATGCAACTCGCGATGGAACAGATTCACAGCAAAGAAAAGGAAGAAAGAATAAAGCGACGCACTTGAAACGAAACGAAAAAGTCCCCTCGCAAATTCCATTGAGCGCGACAGTCCACGGGCACTCTTCTTCGGAGGGCTGGAAATCAATGAAAGAATGCTTAGGAAAATGGAGGGGCATTTGAAAAGACAAAACTAATAGTGAGCTATAGGACGAAAGAATGGCTTGAAACTCCAGATGCCAAATTAAATTGGAGCAGAGAGCGATAGGCAGCCCCTGCATTGCTACTTCGGGGAAGAATTGATAAGTTGTTGTTTCCCTATAAGTTTAAAAGAACTTTTTAAACAATGCTTATTTAATTATTAATAGATATAATCTTCCTTTGGAAAATGAAATAAGCACTAAAAATATGTGGCTATTTCAAATGCGACCTTAAAAACACATTTCAAAGAGGCACTCTATTTTATACATAGCAAACCATAAATTTAATACTAATAGGAATTGCGTACAAATAAATTTTCCTTACTCTTTGCGCCACTGAATTTTCCCCCTTCCTTACATCTGTCCACTTTAATTATAGTTCATCTCAAACTGTCGAAATTCTAATAAAATTCACTTATTTGTTGCAATTGTATAATCATCTGTATTAAGTCCTTAACAAATATATGCAAATCATTTTTTCATTTTAAAACGGCGCTTGTTTTTTTTTTCTGAAGAATTTGTACAATATATGTCAAAATATTTTCCATCATTATCTACCACTTTTTTTTCATTTAAGTTCAATAAGTCTTCAATTGTTTGTCTTCGAACTCTTTTTCTCCTTCCAGACCGTTCTTTGTCATTAAAATCGAAATCCCTCCTTTTAAATTGCTGAAATCAAAACCTGCAATTGGAATATGAAGGAGCAACAGCGCCATAAGTTCCTAAAAGCAACACCGCCATAAGCTCCATAAGTTCCTATAATATTCTATAACACAAAACCGTAAAGTTACAGTAAATAGAAATGAGAATTAAATAAGCTTTGACAAGAAAATAGGTTTTATACAAACAAGCACATACCCTTCCCCCCCCAAAAGTGTTTCTTTTTCGCAACATATATAGAAAGAAAATCATAACAACCTACAACAATATTATATATATATATATATATATATATATATATATATATATATATAATCCTGTAAGAGCTAAAAAAACAATTAAAATTTTTTAAAAAGTAAAAAATTTAATCCGCAATTCTGAAAGTAGCAATAACATTTTTATGATATAAATTTCTGACCAGACTACGAGTGAAATGTTAAATATTCACTTTCAAGCGATTAATGCGACCCTATAAGGTCGAACGTTTTCTGATATCCAAGAGAATTTTACGATAACATAACAGCAATTACGATTTTTAATAATAATTAATAGTTGCACACACTTTCATGTATAGGAAAGAAAATAAAAAACACTTATTGTAAACATAATAAAGTTTTTTTTAATTCAGTTAAACGTGCTCATAACAGAAATTCTTACATAGAATTTACTGATTTCTGGAGTTTAGTTTAGTTTTTAAAAATTTCAACATACTCCAAAAATTGTATATGACTCTTGCATCCTAAAAAAATATTCATTTTTCTTATCGTACTTTAAACTTTAACTATTATAATTATTAATATAAGAAATTAATAAAAAAAATATTTTTCAATAATTGAATATTTCTTTTCTTTCAGAGAAAAGATTATTTAGAATTTTTTAAATTTAAATCCCCAATCAACCCTGGAAACATTGTGAATGTAGCATTCAAACTTCTTTTGCCAACTGTTATTCTTTAATATCAAGAAAAAAACTATACTAAAAAAATAACATATGCAAACTCTTACTCTTTTTAAAAAATTAATAAATCCAATCATCATATAAATTGTGTGCGTGCGTGTGTTCTTTTCTTAACAGAACATGTTTCTAATTCTTTCGCAAAAATAGATTATTGAGAAAATTCCTCCGTTAACGAAATAAAAACGTCCTGGAAACGTTCCCAAAGCCCTCCAAGTCCGAAGATAAAATGCCCGAAAATTGAAAAGCTTCCGCATTAAAGAATAAATAATGGTAGCCAACAATAATCATAATCCTTGTTTCCTTTTTATCTGTGTTTGTCTGATGAATATCTGTAACAACAAATCGAAGCGCTGTGCGGGGCCTTATCAGCTGCTGCGCAGACCCTCCGCAAATTCCAAAAATGGCAACGGATTAAATGGCGATGTTCGGTCATTATCGCTCTACGCTCAAAGCACCCGGCAAACAGAGTCTCCGATTGCGATGGGTCCTCTTAATCTCTTAATGGAGGAAGTAAAAGACGATATTTTTTTAGTCGTCTTTTTTTTTAAAACAAAGTTATGATTTGATATTAATCTGACCGAAGAAACACACTTCAAGCTCTGTTATGACAGATAATTAAAGTTTGTGGAACTCAAATACAAGCTCGCAAAAAAGTAAGATCAAACTAGTTTTCAACAAATAATTATAAACTTATAATCTGATCCTGGAGATCATTATTTCTCTTTCCAACTCTAAATCCTTAGAAATACAAAGAAAAAAATGTCCTTTCTTTTTACCATAAAAATAAAATATATAACATATTAGATAATATATTTAGCCCATTAAGAATTTCCACACTCAAAAAATGTTTACAATTTCTTTATAAAGTGACTATTAAAATTTATTGAATTCAGTCTGAGCTTTAAAATTAAAGAGAAAATGTGAAATGGAGTTTATGGTTGAAAAATGGCGACGGAATTTATGACTGAAATAAGAAAAAATTATTTCCGGATTTATTCAATTCATTACATAGCATGCCCATTTTTACATTTATTCTAACTATATTTTGTCTCTCGTACTTTTTAGCATTCCAAGAGGTTCATTGGTTTCCCATTGGTTGAAGAACAATAGGTTTCGATAGAAGCACACTGAACATAAAAATTACAAAAGAGATTCGTCTTAACATATTCGACGGCCAAACCGTTACGGGATAAATAAATCACCGCGTCGCATTCGCCACTCGAATACGTGCTGCAATGTCAAATCCTTTCAAATAGTGCCAGGGGAGCGATGTAAATTAAAAAATAAATTGGAACAACGGATTTTTAGAAGTATGTCAACTGATAATGAATTATTTTTTTCGCGACATTGTTCTCCTAGAAACATTAAATTTAATATGAAATATTTATTCATTTTTTTCTCCTCTTTTTTTTTACTATATAAGTTGCAATTAAACAAATCCGTTTTCATATCAACCATTTTTTCTTTCTTTCTTTCTTCCTTTTTTAAACCAATTTTTGATTTATCGAATCGAAATGAAACACATATTACCCATTAGAAGTTGAGTGAAATTCAATTAATAATAAATACAAATCTTCAATGAGAAACTGTCATATCAATACTAAATTTGTACTCAGGCGCAATTCAAATCGCAATAATAAAACCGATTTTAATTTGTTGCGCAAATACTTTTTGCTTCAATGATAACTAATTTTTAGAATTGCAATTTATGGATTTTGCACTGTTGAGAAAATAACTATATCTCAAAAAAAGACCTTTGAAGTTGGGATGTTACTACAAATAAGAAGATAACTACAAATCTGAAACTACAAAGAAAAACATTTGTCTTCTACAAAATACCAGAAAAACTCAAAGTTCTCGATTTACACGCTACGAGATATTTCCCATAACAAAATTCATTCACATTGAGTGTGGCATAGAATATTTTTTTATTCATTTATTTATTTATTAGTTCTTTTAAAGATTCCTTTTTAGAAGATTTGAGAAGAGTTACAGACATAGCCATACCTCATTCATGATTGCCAGTTTCGTGGTCTGATTGCCGACTTTAAAAACAAAACTCAGCTCAACAAAAACTTATAGTTTTAAAAAAAATCAATCATTAAAGATTGGTAAAAGGGATGGAATAACTCCATCAAGGGGAGAACGATCTATCAACATTTAAAAAAGTCTCTGTTAAAGGAAATGAGGGTGGTTTTTATCTTAATCAAGTATACAACGGCAATGGTACATTTTCTGCGTATCAAAATCATTTCTTTGACTACAGTTCGACTTTTCAATGTGCCACCGAAGAAATGTCGGTAAATCACGAGATCACAGCCTGTGCGTGCACTATGGCGGGAACACAGATTCAGACAGCCAATAAATTGAATGTATCTTGAAGTCGAAGAACTCATAAAAATTCTCATCAATCAATCTTCTATAAGGGACACTTTGTCAGATCTTTTGTACTAATCTCTCTCCTAATGTAAAATGTTAGCGCTCATTTAATGTTTCACAACTTGATATGTCATGTAAACTGTTATGTTTTTCCCCTTATTCTTTTTTTGTGTGTGTGCCAATATTCGTTTTCTCTAGAGGGTTCTTAATTGTTTGGAAGCGTCCATTGCCATCAAGTGTAGCTTGTTCCTTCCTGCTAGAAGTCGTCAAGTGTCCCGCATGGCCTCTACCTAGGACAGGGTATCGCACAGTACGTTGTAAAATGCTACACCGTACTAAGGACACTAATGAAAAAAATATTATTTAAAAACAAATCACTCCCATTTTCAAAACGAAAATCCTGATCTATTTTCCGATTTGATTCAGAGCGTCAATAACTATTTAAAATAAACTCTAGATATTTAGCGTAAAATGTCTTATGTTAAGAAATGACATATAATTTAATTAACTAGAAAATTTCTGAGTTCACGTCAACTTTTAAAATCAAATCTTTACCATCAAAGCTATAAATAAAAACTTCGTCGTTTCAATGAAAGGTACAAAATTAAAAAAAAAGACCTTTAAAAACTTATTTCACCCAATGTCCGGAACTAAGTAAATTATTTTTCTTTGAATAAATTATTCTTCTAGAGAGCAGCAGGAACGAGACATTTTCCTGAATATAACAAACTGCACCCCACGCAACAGATGGGCGAACCCTTTCCCTTTTCATCTCGAGTGCTTTCAATATTCCGATGAGCCACATCCAGATGCAGTGAGGTGCATTTAACTGCTAAATTAGTTTCGGCCATTCATTTTTAAAAACTCATTCGAAATGTCTCCCTTTCGAGCAGGGCGGAAATAAAAGAGAACGAGATGCCATTTAATTTTAGAATAATCATAGCGATGATATCTGGCAACTATTTCGTATATCGATTTATTCCGCTCTTTTCCATTTTACAAATGATCTTTTTCCTATAATAAGTCATTTCTTTTTCGCATTCCATTGACATTTCGAAAAAGATTTCTTTTCTCGTTTGCTCTCTCATTTTCGCGCCCTTTTCCGTTTTCAAGTGATACGAGGAGAAGGAAAGAAAGCAGGGTATGGAGATGTTCCGAACGTTTAACTGAAAGAAATCGAACATTAAAAAAAAGAAAAGAAGAAAAGAATTTTTAATTTATTTTAATGTATTTTTCAGGGACAAAACAATAAAAAAATAACAAAAGGCTCAGAACAAATATCCTTCGACCGCTTTACCACAAAGAACGTTTCCATCGTTCGTTATAATAGCTTTTTCCTTACAGTAAAAGAACCATTTTGTGGCTCTGAAAGAAAGGGGGGTATATTAATTCGGCCACTTGTCCACTTTATCCATTATCCACTTTATACAGATTTTTGAGAGAGTCATTAAAAAGACAGTTACACTTCCAAAAAAAATTTCTGTAGCAAAGCAAAATGATTTCAGTAAAACTCCCATAAAGAGACTTATTTTTATTGCATTCGAATCTAAATTATTTTTTCCTCTCTGAGCGAAAGACCGCTGGTGGGTTGGACACAAAACATTGTTCGCAATTAATGGATTTAAATGAGCAGAATAATGAGCTTTTCGGTTGAAGCGGTTTTTTTTTTCTTTTATTAATTGCGTTTCTTTCTTTTTCCCTTTGAGTATCGTGGGAATTTGTTACTGCATTGGCCACTTGTTCAGACAAAAGATCAAAATGGGGAAATAAATCCTCTGGCTGAGATGTATTTGGAAGAATGTATGTTTTTGTTATTTTGTCTCAGTTATTCATTTCGTTTCGTTCAAAAAGGCGTATTTCTCTTACTTCAAGTCGGCGAAATGAAATAGTTTCGAAAAAGTGATCGCCTTAAAAAGTAAAATAAACAGAAGATCCAAAGAAATTCAAACCAACAATAACAATAAAAGCAGCAATGGCCCGATAAATTTTCGAAGTGAATATATTTTTCCCCTTTTTATCCAGTTTTTGAATGATTCTTATTCTTTCCCTAACGTCGTCGATATTAGATTTTATTAATTAAATGAAAACATTCTAATTTAGAAGTAACATCCAAAATTTGTAACTTCAACTGTTTTCTTGAAGAAACTGTTTTAAAGGATAATATAAAAAATTCAAGAATAATTTTCATGCTTTATTTATTTGAGGTAATTGTTTTTCTTTTTAGAATTTAGAATTATTTTAATTAACGTAACGTCTTTAAGGCTTTTTTAAAGTTTTTTTTTCTTTTTTGCAACAAAATTACATTCTTTTGATACAAATTATATTTCACTCTTTAAATCATAATCTTGTGTTGAAAAGTTATCCAACAATCAGAGCTTTGTTGAAATCCAAAGTTTTCTCAATTCACAACTCATCACTCAATTCAAAGAAAAAAAAATGTTTTTCCAGATTCTCATGCAATCATTTTCACAACAACAAAACTTCCATTGATGAAATATCAAAAACAGATCTCCAGTCCCGGCTGGTTGAAAAAGTCATTCAACTTTATGAGGTTAAGAAGCAGCTGACAAACAACCCGGGAAACGAACACCCCATAAATCAGCGATTTATCTATTGGGCGATGATGTCCCTCGTATTAACAAAACTGATATGAAGAAAATACGAAATTTTTTGGACATTCCCTAGAGGGACATCATTATAGAGTACACTGAGATCAGAGATAACTCATCCGTGATAAGATCTAACCTCTCGCCACTGGAGCGGATTTAATGAACTTTCTCTTCAGTCTGACAGACATTTTAAATAAGGTGGTTTGAAGCGGAAAAAATTTCGTTATGTTACTATTCGAAAACAAAAAAAATGAGGGAAAAAACCCGGCTTCTTGCAAAGATGGTACTGATTTTCAAAAGATGCGTCAAATATCTCTACATATAATTAGATGGAAGAAGTGTTAATAGGCCATTTAAATGTGGGAGAATTTTAATTATTAAAGTTGTAAGGAAAGGGTCATTGAAAGTATTAAGGCATTAGATAATTAAGCAATGAAACAAATCATAAGATACAAAGGGACCATATACGGACCTAATTTATATAAATATGGGCTAGATTTGCTTTCTACCTGTTGAAACCTGCTAGTTTTTAGAAGATTCTTTTAGAAGTTTTTAAACTATTGAAATTTATTTACAACTACATAATATATAAAGGAGATGTATAAACAACATTTATTATATATATTTTTATTTTTTTACTTTATTATTCAAGTTTAATTTATGGTAATCAGTGTGTGTGTGTGCGTGTGCGTGTGCGTGTGCGTGTGTGCGTGTGCGTGTGCGTGTGCGCGCGCGCGCGCGCGTGTGTGTGTGTGTGTGTGTGTGTGTGTGTGTGTGTGCGTGTGCGTGTGTGTTGTATTTACGCCTTCAGTAAAGCAAATGTCTAGGCATGTAATAGACATGAACTTCTTGATTGTCCTACTCAAAAGCATCCAACAAACAACTTACTCATGTAAAAAACATGGATTTTGGAAGTTCAAAACAACTCGTTGGATACATTTTATCGTAATCGAATGAAATTTGATATATTAGATATAAAATTTTGTGAATTAATTTATGCTCCTACGAATGAAGAATTGACGAGATCATCTTTAAATTCCACCTGGTCTTTCAAGGCACGCGAACAAGCTAAGAGCACCTTGTTTATCAGTACTTATAAAATACTTGTTTGTCAGTATTAATAAATAAAAACTAACATAAAGTTTATTTAACTCACCCTCAGATTATATTCTCATATTATGAAACC
>JAOUZG010009955.1:5565307-5592104 GCA_026289955.1 Argiope argentata | reverse complement strand
TATATATTCAAAATAAGCAATTAATGAAGGATTAAAATTGTATTCATATTCGTTTATTATTTTTCCAAATAAATTATTGTAATATTTTTGTACCGAGCAATCAATAGTTACAATATAGTAGCATTTGTCTGGAATTAGAACTAAACACGGATAGGTCAGTTAATCAGATACATATAAATAAAAATATATAACAAATTATTTTTAGAAGAACGGGCATCATATTCTATTATAATAAGAGATACAAATCAACAAATTGATTGGATATCTGAAAAAATGCCTAATTCTAGAAATATAATTAGCTAATTATGTATTTATGATTCGGGTTCTTAAATACCTAGTAGCGATTTTATCAAAACTCAATATTGTTTGTAATCATTGCTTTTTATTTAAAAAAATTATGGCATATCCGCTTTTGAATGTTTCAAAATAAGGAAATTTTAAAGTTCAAACATAGTGAAATATGCCAAAGTAAATAAAGATCCTTATTAAAAATTTATTTTTGAAATTATAGAATATTCTAGCGATTTTAAAATGTTTGTCAAATTTATTTAAATTATGGATATTTTTTGAGATTTTTCCCATTATTTTGTGTGCACGTTTAATAATATTGCTGCCTTCAAAAATAATAAAAGGCAGCTTTAACAAACAAACGATTCCTTTTATATATTATACTGCAATATATTTTATTCCTCATAAATTTCGGTGCGTTTATAATGTTTAGTATTCTTAAAAAATACGATGGACATAAATTAAATTTCTAATTTTCGTCTATTCTGTAAAAGAAAACAATAATTATTTATTGCTATATTTGCTAGTTTTATCAAGCAAGGTAATTCACAAAAGTTTCAGTTGTACTTTGCATTTTACATCTTTTTATAAAATTAACCGTGGAAAAAAAATTGTTGTCTTAAATATGAGAAATTAAACTTGTAAAACATATTTTCACTTATGTAACTTTGAAATATTACCTTTTCTTTCTCTTATTAAAGACCGCTAGTAGTGGAGATAACTATCATTGAATTTTTTTTTTATAATTATTCATGCCGATGGATTCAATAAAGGAATAGTCATCTAAGTTTGGTAGGAATCCCCAACGGTTCCACAAATTAAGAAAATTCAATGTTTTAGAACCGTATTTGAAATTTGCTTACAAGAAAAGGTTACTTTTGTGGATTATCTTCGTAGATATGATAAAATTATCAATCTATATAAGTAAAGGGATTTAAAGAAGAGATAGTGGTAATGCTATTTCAGTGAAGTTGTGATGTATAAATTTTACAAATATTTGCCAGCATAGTTTGAAATCTCCCGAAAACTGGCATAAGAGGTAACCGATTCCTTATTTATAAGCAATGGCCGGTTTTAGCAATTACATTCAATTATGAAAGAAATATGCCTGTTGTAACAATGAGTTGAAATATTTTGCACTACTGCGTTGGATGTTGGATTTAATATAGGAAAACGCATTACACTTAATAAAATTTATGTAATTAGATAACAACCGTATTGATAAGAGAAGTAGCAATACTTTTTAGATATTTTCGGAGCGGTGCCTATTATTGCCTTATTTCTATCTCTTCACAATAAGGATAAATATATATAAAATTCAACAGAAAATCCAAAATAAGTAATAGAACGAAAATATTTAAAAAGTAAATACGTTACCAGCCAACAAGAACAACGAATGCAATTACTAATATGCTCAAATTCAATAATCTTAATATCGCTGTGGAAGTACATATATACTAGAAACCAATAGTAAAAAAAATGCGGAACAAAAGAATTAAAGGTATAACCTAATGACCGCAGTATAGGCTCATAGATAAATCATTAAACGAAATCCACCTCAAGTATGAATTCCCAACTCTTTCTATTGTCAAATTATTATTATTATTATTATTACTACATATAATATATAAACAGAACTGGATTTTTTTAAATATATTTCTTGCCAGAATAATTTAAAAACAGAAATCAGATTAACTAAAATTTTATGAACTATAGTTATACTTTATTATAATACTCATTTAACTATTTTAAGCCTCATAATTCATGATATTCCTTTCAGTAAATTATTAACTTCACGTATTATAGAACTGGTTTTCGTAAAGTTTTGTCTCCTAAGTTTTTTATGCAAAGTCATTCGCATGTTGCAGAAGTTCGGTATTCATGTTTCTCAGCACTCAGAGAAAGAAGATTATAAACAAGTAATATAAAAAACAATTTTTTAAAACCAATTCGCTCTTACGTCAGCAAAGGTTTTTTTTATTTGAATTAATTTTTATTAAATAATTATAATAACGGCAATTTTCCATTTTCCTGTCTACATATGGTGTTGGACTATTATTTTTGTTTGTTGCTATTTATTCGTTCCCTTTTTTCCCCCTTTCTAATTTAAAGTTGATGGCGGTATCACACCAACAAAGAGAATCTTCAACTGGCGGGTTCGAACTCGATGTCAAAAATATATGAATCCAGCGCCCAACCAACCAGGCTTTCCGGGCCTGGTGTTTCCTTGAGATTAAAATTCTATTTTAGTTACTTTTTATTAAATTATTACAATTGTTGTTGTTATTTTCGTGTTCCGCTTTACAACGGAAAGAGAAGTGCGATAACTTTTGAGAGTATGGACCGTTGAGCACCCGAGTCCAGAAGTCTGACTTCTAGCTCACACACGTCAAAAACACTTTTTATGGGAAGGACTGCATTCATTCATCTATAGATCGTAATTTAGATCTAGAACAGAGAACGATCACCTTTGCTCCAGTACCAACTGTAACATCCCTCTCGACATGGAGGACTTGTGACCACGACAAATGTAACGCTCACCACACATACACACACACATACATACGGAAAGTCTTCGGTTGGCGGGCTCAAACTTGCAGCCCAAGGGATGCGAAACTAACGCCTACCAACCAGGTTATCCCGACCTGATAATTACAATTACTATAAATAATCGATCAAAAATTTCTACTAGCATTGAATTTTCAACTGCAATTGATTATTCAAAACCAATTGTGACCTCAAAATGCGCGATTTTACTACACCAGTTGGGTAGTGCAATACTGACTAGAAATTTCTAATGTATTTATTATCAATTATTTTAATTCGAAACTACTTTAAAATGAGTCGAAAAAACCGATTAATTTACAATGTTTATTTTAACTGCATCAAACATTACGAAAATAAACACAATCGTTTAAAATAATCTGCTGAAAACATGTTAAACCTAATATCATTGGCGTAGGGGGAAAACAAACTGAATTCATTACTTATTTAGCGATGGAGAAATGTAGTCGAATTTTTGACGAGAAAGTTAGTTTTTAATTAATTAATAAAAAATTAATTAATTAATATTTGAAAAAACTGTATTAACGTCAAATGTCATCGACTACAAAGTTTTAAAAAGTTACTTGTACTTGATAGGATGAATAAAAAGTATTTTATTAATAATGGAAAATTTGAACAAGATATATAAAGGGGGAGTGTGAGCTAACAGCAGGAATTGAAATAAATAAAATGCTGAAAGAAAGCAAATCGTACCCATCCACAACGCTTGATACTTAATTTTCATAGTTTATCAAATAGATCTCCAAGAGACAAAGGAAGAAAAAAAATTAACTTGATTGAGTAATTGATTCATCTTAGTACCAAATTAAACACTGGACTTAAGAAACATGCATGGAGACTAAATGACTAACTTTTAAAATAACATTACCTTTAATTAAATAACTAACTTTTAAAGCAACATTAGAAAGCAGGATAAGAACTGAAAATGTATAACTATTTTATATTAAACATGATAACGTACATTAACAAATCCAGTATTTAGAAACGTTAAAATATTTGGAAAATTTGCTAAACAAGTAATTATTTATATAGTTGACTTAAAAATAAACATTTGTTTCTCAAATTTCAGTTCAATGTAGCATATTGGATATGGCTTAATCCCTTTTTTTAAACACTTCCTGAATCTTTTTGAATCCTGTTTTTAAGCTTTTCTGAATTCAATAGCCGGAATTAAAAAGGCAGAGCATTCACTAGAAATCATTTCAGTCAAATAATTTGTGAAATTTTTAATTTCTTTCTTTCTCGTAAGTAAAAATATTACAATTTTCTTAAATTAATTGTAAATAAGTTAGATGTAATCTTGTGTCAAATATTAGATGAAACTAGTTGATAGGAAATCTGTATGCCTGAATCTGTATGTAAAAGTCGTGTTTGCGTATACATGATATTCCAAAACGGAAACACCTTGATATATTATACGTGCCGCACAAAATTATCAAAATGTAGATTTGTATTAAATTTATTAAATATAATGTATCAAAATATTGATTATCCATGAGTCAGTCTTTCCGTGAGTGTTTGAGCAATTATTTCAAAATACAAAAAATAGATAAATGAAGTTTGGTACGTTGCTTTGACATCTTTACTGCAAAAATATCGAATTTTCACTCCAATCTAAAAGATTCAAAATTCATAATTGTTTCTATTCAAATATACTAAAAAATATGGATATCGCTACACTGCATAAGCATATGAGAAAATATGAAGATGAATACTACCATTGATCTTTATCATGATTGTAAATCCTTAGATTACTTTTAATAATAATAATAATAAAATCTTGAATAAAAATTGCTTTCAAGCTTGGGTCCGACAACTTTTAATATCGTTCCACACCAAAGTGTGCAGTTTATGAAGTTTTCTTCCATAAGAAACACCTGCCAAAATTTGAGTAAAGTAATGCAAATTCATTTATTTGATCTTAGTAAATAACAGTTTATGATTTCAAGCCATAGCTATGAACTCTAAAACTTTTCCATATTCGTAAATAGTTTATTGTTCTCGCTGCATTGAAGCATTTATTTACATTATTTTCCATTAGTAGGTTCTTAAAATCATGTCTTTAAAAGTCGTGCTGCATTTTGCACAAGATTTTTCAAAAGCTATGTTATTTATCCATTCAGATTTTAGCCTCTAATGAAGAAGTCTCTTTAGCATAACAAAGAAAAAATTGCTTAAAAACTGTAAAATAAATGCAGAATTTTTGAGTTTTTAAAATTTTTTATATATCTACCGTTTTATCTAAGAAAAGTATCTTCTTTGATAAACTATTAAAAAATATGTTAAGTTTACAGAGTCAAAACTTTTAAAATGGATTCAGTTAAAATTTTTCAAACATTTAATTTAATTTATTTTGCCATTTCTTTTATCTACATCAAGGTATAAATACTAATAACCAAGTATTAAAAGTTAAATATTAATTGTTAATAATATTAATAAATATCTAAGCATTAATAACTAAACTTCCCAGATATAATTTTAAAAAAAAAATGTTTTTATTGTTTCTTTTATGAATTTGAAAGAGATTATTTCATTCCGTTCATTATACAACGTTAAAAAGTAGTTGCATTATAAAAAATCGAACACATAATTTCATGCTATTACACAATATAAATCTGAAAAGAGAAACAATAAAATAGTATACTTTATTATATTCTTCAAAATTTAAGCTACTTTAAAACACAAAATTCAATTGCATCTGTTTACTTTGAGCGAAGAAAAATAATTGGAGGTAGAGATTAGAGTAAAAAACATAAATTTGCATTTTAAAAATAGTTTAATTGTAAATGCGAAATATATTTAATTTATTTATTATATATTGATAGCAATTTTTCAAATATATTCCTTCTGAGTTTCTAATGCTTCAGTGCGATGTTTAATCACAAGAGAGCATAAAACCGCAATCTGAATAAAAATTCAATGGAACTTTAAAACAAAATTTCGTTCAAATAAGCTTTATCCAAGAAATACTACTGAAACTAAATACAACTTAAATCTAAGTACACACAGACACTTATGGGACACACAATGTGAGAAACTTTTTTGTTCCTGTTTTATTCAACGATATCTTGTTCCTCTCTTACGCCATCCCCATTCACAACGCCCTTTTTTGCCCTTAAGGGCTCTTCGAGCCCTCAGTTCCTTTGGCATCCTTGAATGGTCGTAAAACATCCATTGTGCTGACTCCCTTCCGATCCATAAAGATGTCCAAACTTGTTGGGGGAAAGAAAAACGTTAAAATGCGTCGGCAACACTAGGAGAACCGACAACCCCCTACGTTATTTTCCATGCACAGCGAAAGAGAGTCGTCTCTCAGCCTACGTTAAAATACGTGCAGCGCCCTTGCCGTGACGTCTTTCGGCTACGTAGAAATACGTGTATAACCCTTAGAGGGTTAAAGTCAGTATTGACTTGTATAATAGTGACCACTTTCCTATTATCGTCTGCCATGCTGATAGCGACGTTGGGAATTCAGGTTCTTCCCGTTTCCTACATCATCGGGCAGATTGGGGTAAATTCTCGAGACTAGCTGATATCACTAAGAAATTGGTGATTGTGGATGATATTACGGAAGCCTTAAAACGGATTATTGACGTTATAATAAATGCGGCTGAAAACAGTATTCCAAAGAGTTCCCCAAGTGTAAGAAGATTTCGTAAGCCATGGTGGAACGAAGCCTGTCGCGACAGTTATAAAAACCAAAAGAAACTCTGGAACAAATTTAGAAGGTGTCCAACGGTAGAAAATTTAGTAGCTTTTAAAAGATCCAAAGCCATTGCACGTCGCATTCGTGGTCGTAGTCAGAGGGAATCCTGGATTAATTTTGTTTCGTCTATCACATCCAAAACTCCAAGTAAAATGTTGTGGAATAAGGTGAAGGCCTCTAATGGAATTTATCGTGACTCTTCGATTCCTATTTTAAATACAGGAAATAAATCGTATTCATCCCCTTTAGAAGTTGCCAATATTCTTGGCCAAACATTTTCACAAGTCTCCGCTATTGAGTCCTACAGTCCTGAATTTAAGGTGATTAAGAATCGCACGGAACGGTTGTCTTTGCGTTTTAATGTTTTCGGACACTTCCAATATAACTGTGAATTTAGCATGTCGGAGTTGGAAACAGCCTTGCTTCAGGCCCATAATACTAGTTCAGGACCAGATGGTATCACTTATAACATGCTTCAGCACTTGAGTAAAACTTCCCTTCTCAATTTATTAAAGCTTTTTAACAGAATTTGGATTGAACAAACGTACCCTGCACAATGGCGTGAAGCTATTGTAATACCCATTTTAAAACCTGGAAAGAATTCATCTGACCCTCTGAATTATAGACCAATTGCTCTGACAAACTGTTTATGTAAGACCTTTGAGCGAATGGTCAATGCACGCCTCGTTTATGAATTGGAGAAACAGGGTTGCATCTCCCCGTTGCAAAGTGGTTTTCGGCGAGGTCGATCTTCATTTGACAACCTTGTACTACTGGAAACTCAAATTCGCAACGCCTTTGTAAGAAGAAACCATCTTGTCTCCATATTTTTTGATATCGAAAAAGCTTATGACCGTGCGTGGCGATATGGTATACTTTTAACACTTTTTAATCTCGGTTTTAGAGGAAACATGCCCATTTTTATAAAAAACTTTTTGTCACATCGCACTTTTAGAGTTCGTATGGGGAACTTTTATTCAAACCATTTTATCCAAGCTGAGGGTGTTCCTCAAGGAAGTGTCCTCAGTGTCACACTTTTTACTGTTCATATGAGCCAAATTTTATACCAATTGCCTTCGTCTGTCCATGGAAACCTCTACGTGGACGATCTCCAGATTTCATGCCAAGGGAGTAATATGGATTTAATTGAGAGACAGCTTCAAAATGCCGTTAACAAACTGGTAAAATGGTGTGATGAAAATGGGCACACAATCTCTCCAGAGAAAAGTCGGTGCCTCCATTTTTGTAGAAAACGAAATATTCACTCCGAACCTAATATTCATATTCGTAGTAATGTTATCCCAGTTGTTACTGAAATACGTTTTTTGGGCATTATATTCGACCGAAAACTGACCTTCCTTCCTCATATTATGTATTTGAGAAAGAAGTGCGAACGCTCTTTGAACATCTTAAAGGTACTCTCTAGAACTTCTTGGGGTGCAGATCGAGCCGCTTTACTGCGTATTCACGAGGCAATTATTCTTTCTCGTCTCGATTACGGGTGCATGGTATATGGATCTGCACGTCCTAGTGTCTTATGCAAACTTGACACTATCCATCACTCTGCATTGAGAATCTGCTCTGGGGCCTTTAGAACATTGCCCATAGAAAGCTTATATAACATCTGTTACCAGCTACCTCTCTATTTAAGGCGTAAACAAATCACAGCCATCTATTACTTCCGAACGCAGTCTTTCCCAAAGCACCCTGCCCCTCAGGGGCTCACCTTCTTTAGGTGGGTACGGGTGTCCCAATCCCGAGGTTCCCAGGGATCTTTACTCATTTTATGTTTATTCTCCACTACACCTTTTCTGTCTGCTTGATCCTTCTTTCCCTCGACGGCAAGCGAGGGAGCTCTCCATGAGAAGCTGTCGCCGCTCTGTTTGCTTCTTGCTTCTCATGGACAGCCAAAACCCCACGTGTTGGCCGTGCGTGGCAACCCATTAGACGGGTGGTACACTGTGGTCCCCGGTGTATCAATCGGCCGGTAACTATCAACCTGAGTTGTTAGATTTGCTAGGGATCAAGCGAAGGGGTTACTCCTTGGGCTTGGCGTTAAGGGTGGTCACTGTCCCCGGGGGTAACTCCGAGCGTATAGGCTTCGGCTAGCACTAGGGTGGATGCCGAGGCTGGTAATGACCAGAGCCGGTAATTGCCTTCCCTTGTTGGGCTCCGTGGTGGGCGGTGCCGTCGGACCTGAATTTATCTCCATGTCATATGGGCTTTAAAAAGAAATCTCCCTTCAGTGGGCATCATCATGAATTTAAAATTTCTAATAATGAACAAAAATTCGACACATTTTTTATCATTAAAAGAGTATCTGAAAATAAAGAAAATTTTCATTCAGTTTCCCCTTTTCTAGTTCAGAAAGCAATCTCAGCAACTGTGGGTACTATAAATGGAATACGTAAAATGCGCTCTGGTGATTTACTGGTAGAAGTAAACTCTAAAAAACAAGCCCAGCAAATAATAAAATTAAAATCTCTGGCTACAATTCCAGTTACAGTTAGTCCTCATTCATCCTTAAATTATTCAAAGGGTGTAATAACCTGTGGGGAACTTTTTAATGTTCCAATTGAGGAAATAACTCTTGAACTGCGAAATCAAGGAATAACGCATGTACGTCGCATTGCTATCAGGAGAGATGGCCAACTTGTTGATACAAAGCACCTTATACTAACTTTTCACTCTCCCAAATTACCCGATTCCATCTTTGTTGGCTATATGAAACTACCCGTAAGAGCGTACATCCCAAATCCCCTTCGTTGTTTTCAATGTCAACGTTTTGGGCACTCGAAAGCGAATTGCCGCGGGACTCTTACTTGCGCCCGCTGTGCTGAAAAAGGTCATGAAAATCTGGAATGTACCGCACAGGAAAAATGCGTGAATTGTGGTGGTGGCCATGCATCTTTCTCTAGATCCTGCGAACGCTGGGCACTTGAAAAAAAAATTACTGCCATCAAAACAAAAGAAGGAATATCGTACCCAGAAGCTAGACGGAAACTTCTAGCTCAAAACCCGACACCTGGCATAAGTTATGCATCTGTTGTTCAAAAACAATTCTGTTCCAACTGCTCCTGTTCAAATTGTATAAACAGCGTTCAAATGCCAAAACCTGTAGGAAAAACGTCTGACACTGATACTGAAACTTCTTTAGCCAGCGCTCCTGAAAATAGTAAACAGAAACTGCATAAACTAAAACCAAAATCAAACAAATCTTTAAAGTTAAAATTATCCAAACGTGGAGTTTCTGGAAATGATATTGCTCCTAAATTTAAAAAATCAACTTTACGGAACTCTGTTGCTTTGGGACTTGCAAGCCAGGGTATTGTCCATAAGGATTTAACTACTGTGTTCGGTGGTACATCCAAAAGTCCCGATCACATATCCTTACATCCATCTGATGAGGATGATGACGACTTTGCAATGACTTGCGAAGTCACACCTTTTCAATCCAATGCTCCTACCTTTTCAAAAATCAAAAAACTTTCTTAATGGGTACGTTCCTCTCGTGGAATTGTCGCGGCATTAGGTCTAAACTTCATGATCTCAAGGCCATTTTCAACAAATTTCATCCCGTTTGTTTCGGCGTTCAAGAAACTTTCTTGACCCCTAATATTCCTCTAAAATTGCGTGGTTTTAACTGTGTTAGAAAGGACGCAGACCCTGGACGTCGTGGTTCGGGAGGCGTCTGTATCTTTACTTCGAATCGTTATCCAAGCACACCACTAATTTTACACACTTCATTACAGGCTGTGGCTGTGCAAGTTAACCCTCGAGCATTGGTCACAGTCTGCTGTATATATTTACCACCTCATGATATAATAAGACTACAAGATCTTGACAATTTAGTAGACCAGCTTCCTAAACCATTTATCATACTTGGCGATTTCAATGGACATAGCACTTTGTGGGGATCGGATAGTACAAACTTTCGTGGGAGACAGATTGAGCAGTTTATTGCCAATAACTGTCTCTGTTTACTGAACAACGAAGAGAAAACATATTTCCACGAGCCCACACGTAGCTTCCATACTCTAGATCTGGCCATATGCTCACCTGAACTCTTGCCACTGCTGACGTTTGCAATTTGCAAAGATTTATATAATAGTGATCATTTCCCTATCATTGTCTCCCACACTGATAGAGGTAGTGAAATTGACTGTCCTCCGCGTTACCTATTTCAGCGGGCAGACTGGAAACGTTTTTCGCAGTTAGCAGATATTACCGATACTATGGTCAACACATTGAATATCTCGGATGCAGTACAATGTGTAGTTAATACCATTATAAATGCCGCTAATAACTCCATTCCAAAATCATCCCCACATCTACGAAAATTTCGCAGACCGTGGTGGAACGAAGCCTGTCGCGACAGTTATAAAAAACAGAAAAAAATGTGGAATAAATTTAGAAGGTACCCGACAATTGAAAATCTTATTGCTTTCAAAAGAGCCAAAGCGCTTGCCCGTCGCATTCGTCGCCATAGTCAGAGGAATTCATGGATATCCTTTGTTTCTTCTATAACATCATACATTTCCAGTCGAACTCTATGGAGGAAGGTAAAGGCTGCTAATGGGATCTATAATGAAACATCCTTTCCTGTTTTAAAAACAGGAAATATGATGCATTCCGACCCATTAGAAATTACCCACATTCTTGGTCAGGCATTTGCTCAAGTGTCTGCAACAGATTCTTATAGTCCTACGTTTCTGGCAATTAAGAATCGTGCGGAACAGTTGCCTTTACAATTTGATACCCGAGGATATTTCCCATACAATTGTGAATTCAAGATGTCGGAACTGGAAGCGGCTTTGCGTCAAGCTCATGATACCAGTCCTGGGCCAGATGGAATCACCTATAATATGCTTCGCCATTTGAACACCACTTCTCTTTCCAATCTGTTACTTTTATTCAACAGAATTTGGAATGAGCATAAATATCCTTCACAATGGCAAGAAGCTATTGTGGTTCCAATCTTAAAACCCGAGAAAGATCCTTCCAACCCTTTGAGCTATCGACCAATCGCTCTTACGAGCTGCCTCTGCAAAACATTAGAGCGCATGGTAAACGCTCGTTTAATTTATGAATTGGAAAAACAGGATTGCATCTCACCTATGCAAAGCGGTTTCCGCAGAGGTAGATCGACCTTTGATAACCTCATTTTGCTTGAAACTGAAATACGCAACGCATTTGTTAGAAGGAACCACCTTGTATCCATATTCTTTGACATCGAGAAAGCTTATGATCGAACATGTCGCTATGGCATACTTTCCACACTTTTTGGATATGGTTTTAGAGGAAACATGCCCATATTCATACAAAACTTTTTATTACTTCGTAAGTTTCGGGTTCGCATCGGTAACTTTTATTCAAATTATTTTATACAAACTGAAGGGGTTCCTCAGGGAAGTGTCCTCAGTGTGACACTTTTTATCGTTCATCTCAGTCAGGTTTTGTCTGTTTTGCCGTCATCTGTCCAAGGAACTCTGTATGTTGATGATCTGCAGATCTCATGCCAAGGTAGCAACATGGATTCAATAGAGCAACAAATGCAAAATGCTGTTGATGAAGTTGTAAATTGGTGCAACAACAATGGCCATACTATTTCTCCCGAGAAGAGTAGATGCATTCACTTCTGTAGGAAGAGAAATATCCATTTAGATCCTGTTGTCTTAATACGAAATAGAACAATTCCAGTTGTGGCAGAAATACGCTTTTTGGGTGTAGTTTTCGATCGTAAACTCACTTTCCTTCCTCATATCCTACAATTGAGGAAGAAGTGTGAGAAAAACTTGAACATTTTAAAAGTACTTTCTAAAACATCTTGGGGAGCCGATAGAATCTCTCTTCTCTGTATCTACCAAGCCGTTATTCTTTCACGTATAGATTATGGTTGCATGGTATATGGTTCAGCACGCCCTTCTATTTTGCAGCGGCTTGATACCATCCACCACACCGCTCTCAGAATCTGCTCTGGAGCTTTTCGCACTTCTCCAGTTGAGAGCTTATATGTTATTTGCCACCACTTGCCTCTTCATTTACGACGTGAGAAATTGTCTACTTTATTTTACTTCCGTATAAAGTCCATCTCAAATCATCCCATATGTCGCATTGCTCTTCCTGTTTCTCTTCGAAGACTTTATGACTCACGACCTTCACATATTTTTCCCTTTCTGGAGAGAGTTAAAAAGTCCCTGCATGACTCGGATCTTTATAATATTGCCATTAAATCTCTTGATTTTTATTCCTTTCCCCCGTGGGATGTTCCCCATTTCTCTTTTTTGAACCCTTTCTTGGGATTTGATAAATCCTCAACTCATCCTGTTATTTTTCAGCAGTTTTTTCATCATCATCGGAGTCAGTATTCTACTTTTACCCCAATTTTTACTGATGGCTCAAAATCGGATGGACATGTTGGTTGCGCCATTGTAACTCCATCCGATACTTTGAATTATCGTCTGAACAAGTGTAGTTCTGTTTTTACTGCCGAGTTGTCTGCAATTTTCTACGCTCTGCAGGAAATTTCACTTTCTGCTCGGCGTAATTTTATCATATATACTGACAGTATGAGTGCTTTGAAAACCCTTACACAGTTTCACAACCAGCTGCATCCAGTCGCAATCCAAATTCTGTTTAACTGGCAGCTATTAAAAAACAGGGGCTTCAATATTCTTTTTTGCTGGGTTCCGGGTCATGCGGGTATTTCAGGAAATGAAAGGGCTGATTCTGCAGCAAAATCTGCAACAACATTTCTGTCACAGTCACTCCCATATTGTGACGCTAAAACCTCATTTGTATACCGTCTTCTGACTACTTGGCAAGAATCATGGGATTTGCAGATTCATAATAAATTGCATTCAATAAAACCTCAGACTGATTTATGGCCTACTCACCCTATACGAGAGTTCGATGTTAAATTGACACGCCTCCGTATAGGACATACTCGTTATACACATAAACATCTCATTTTTGGTGAGACGGCGCCTAAGTGCCCCACCTGCCATGTGGACCTTGCCATTAATCATATTTTAATCGAATGTCCATCTTTTAATCACGCTCGTTTAAAATTTTTTAACTCATCGTTCTTAACCTTACAGGACCTGGTGGGTGAGAAATTCCACCCAAACATTTTTAAATTTCTAAAGACCATTGGTGCTTACAGTTCAATTTAATGTTTTTAACTGTTGCTCATATATGGCACTTTGCATCCCCTCTTCGTACCGCAGTTTTAAACACCACTGTTTTACTTCAATTCATTTCTACAGTTGTCTGTTAAAACCTTTTTTGCTTTTATAGTTCAAAATATGTCGTTTTTATACTTTGGCTTCTAGTTTTACCATTGGCTTGGCGCAGCATGGCCAAATATGGCTCTTGCGCCAAAAAAACCCTAACCAACCAACCAACCCAAAGCACCCTATATCTGAATCAGCACTTCCAGTCAGTCTTAGGAGAATTTATAATGCTCGTCCCTCTTGCATTCCACCATTCAGTGTGAGAATAGAAGCGCTTTTGCGGGACTCGAACCTTAATAACTCCACAATTCAGTCTATAGATCCATTTTGTTTTCCACCATGGGATAAACCGGTTTTTTCCTTTTTAAATCCATTTTCTGGATTTGATAAATCCACTACAGCATCTGTGGTTTTTCAACAGTTGTATTTCTATCATCGCTGTCAGTATACGTCTTTCACCCCAGTTTTTACAGATGGCTCAAAATCAGATGGGTATGTCGGTTGTGGTATAGTACTTCCATCTGGCATACTGAGCTATCGTTTACATGTCAGTTTTTCTATCTTTACTGCTGAATTAATAGCAATTTCCTGTGCTCTCCAGGAAATTTCAATATCTGTTAATCGACGTTTTATTATTTATACTGACAGTATGAGTGCTTTGGAGATGCTCTCCCATCCCGACAATCGAATGCATCCAGTAGCCCTTGAAATTTTGAATACTTTATACCGTCTTCGAATTAAGACATTTAATATTTTATTTTGTTGGGTACCGAGTCACTCGGGCATTCCAGGTAATGAGGTGGCCGACTGTGCTGCAAAGACTGCTTCTTCATTTTATTCGCAAAATCTTCCATACTGTGATGCGAGGAAGTTCTTTCGTTCTCATCTTTATTCCACTTGGCAGGCAAACTGGAATGAGCAAGCTCATAACAAATTGCATGGAATCAAATCTTTCATTGGATCATGGCCTGTACTCCCTGTACGGGGGTTGGATGTTAAATTGACCCGCCTCCGTATCGGACATACACGTTTTACTCATAAATATCTCATTTGTGGAGAGAGAAAACCCATGTGTCCTAGATGCTGTACTGATTTTAGTGTCAAACATATTCTTATTGAGTGTCCAGATTTTAAATCACATCGCGAACTCTTTTTCCAATCTTTGTCTCCAACATTGCAGGACTTAGTGGGGGAAAACCACCACCCAAATATTTTTAAATTTTTAAGAGCTATTTGTTTCATTAACTGTATTTAACACCTTTTTTCTATCTTTCTGTTTGTTAAATGAATTTTTAACATGATTTTTTTTTTTGCATTTACATTGATCATCGTCTCACATTTTAATATTTTTACCAAAACACCTTTTGTTTTAACAACTTACTCATGCTCCAAAATTAGTGATCTTTTAAATATATGTCCTCATTTTACCATATGCTTGGCGCAGTATGGCCAAATATGGCTCTTGTGCCAATAAACCTTACATACCAACCAATACCAACCAACATTACAAGACGGTGGGCGAGAAATACCACCGAAATGTTTTTAAATTTTTAAATGCTATTGGGTTTTTTACTTGTATATAGAATACTTACTTTTCTGGTTTTGTTGAACATTCCTTTTAAGCTCGTGTTTCATTATTTCAAATTTTCATGGCACATAGTCCTAAAGTTTCACTAAAATAATTTTTTAATTCATATTTACACTATTTTTCTTAATATATCTGTGTTAATTAAACAAACGAGTGTTTTTTATCTTTTACCATTTGATTGGCGCAGTATAGCCTAATATGGCTCTTGCGCCAATAAACCTCACTCAACCAACCAACCAACCATCCAGTGCGTGAGCTCGAGGTCAAATTGACTAGACTCCGCATTGTCCATACCCGCTTAAGAGTGCCGTATACAGAAATAAAAAAAACTCGATGTTGGCGAAAGCGCCTCCTATCGGTAAGGGCGATAGGGCGGTGACTAAACTAACGAAAGAAGAAGCTTAAAAGGTTTGATTGACAAGCCGAATAGCACCCAACCAGAATAGAATTCCTGGTCCCCAGGAGATACTGCTGTGTGGAAGTGTTACATTCAGAAGGTCATTTGACCCACCCCTAATAAAACTTGCCCTTTCTCATTATAGAGGCTTCTCGGAAACCGACACGGTTCCCTCACTCACTCTAAACTCGTTTGGAAAAGCTACTCTTTGAGCTAGATATTTTAGATTTTCTCTGCTTGCACAGAAAATCGTACTGAGAGCAGCGGGAATGTTAGAAGGACTCTTAGAAAATAGAATTCATCGCCTGATTAATTATTGAAGCACTTCGAGTTTGGGGGCATTTAATTACTTTTCATAATTCTGTTAATATCGTAGAATCCTGTAATTAAGAAGGAGTAATTAAATAATTTAATATTTATAGAATTTTATTTGACACGACTTTATTTTTAACAATAATTACGTTTATTAATTTTTCAATCCAGGAGGATGGGCAAGATCTACTTTTATATGAAAATGTAAGACTTCGGACTCCTTTCCGAAGAATAGGTTCAATCCTTTATCTCAATAGTTTTATTACTAACAGTGAATTTTAATAAAATTTTCCTTTTTTAATTTTTACATAAATTATTTATTTAAAATATGTATTGAATTGTCTTAAATGAGAAAGGAAATGAAAAAAAAATAAGTTGTATTTTTCAACTTGTGCAACATTGCCTGGTGTTTCTGTGTAGCTGGGATGCTCCAGATTTCTGCCTGATTTTCGCAAAAAAGACAATATCCTAAATTTTAATTAAATGGCACATTTGTACCAAATTAAAAAGAAAAGATAAATATATTTAATTCGGAAATAACGTTAGGATGAATTCTATTCTTCAGCTTTCCTAAACGTGGGATATAACCAACTTAATACAATTTACATAAATTGGAAGGAAAAATAACGAATTAAATTGTAAAATGCACATATTGGATTGAATGCCTCCTGGTTTTGAAAATTTTTAAACCATTAATTGTGTGATAATTTCTAAATTTATTTTGTTTTAATTATTTATTTGATTTTGAAAGTACAGCCATTCATCTGCTTAACCAGGATTTGTTGAAATATTTTGTATCAGAATCTGGAATATTTGAAACTGAAAAATCGTCTAATATTTTTTTACTTATAAATAAAAAATAATAATATGGAAACAATAAAGAAGTTAGACATTTTTTAAAAAATGAATCTAATTTCTAAAGAATTTGTTTCAATATAATATGGTCACTAACATTAAACACAAAAAAAGAGTAAATAATTGCAAAGCTTTCTCTCTCTAGCATTCATCATGATGGTTGGTTGGTTGAGTGAGGTTTATTGGCGCAAGAGCCATATTAGGCTATACTGCGCCAATCAAATGGTAAAAGATAAAAAACACTCGTTTGTTTAATTAACACAGATATATTAAGAAAAATAGTGTAAATATGAATTAAAAAATTATTTCAGTGAAACTTTAGGACTATGTGCCATGAAAATTTGAAATAATGAAACACGAGCTAAAAAGAAATGTTCAACAAAACCAGAAAAGTAAGTATTCTATATACAAGTTAAAAACCCAATAGCATTTAAAAATTTAAAAACATTTCGGTGGAATTTCTCGCCCACCAAGTCTTGTAATGTTGGAGGCGACGTAAAAAAACGAGTACGATAACGATTGAAAACAGGGCATTCAATCAAGATGTGAACAACAGTAAATTGTACTTGACAATTGTTGCACATGGGCGCATTCTCCCCAAATATCAGATGTTTATGAGTGAAGCGCGTGTGCCCTATACGGAGACGAGTCAATTTAACATCGAACTCACGTATAGGGTGAACAGGCCAATAGAAAATATCCGTTTTTATAAAATGTAATTTATTTTGAGTCTGCAGATCCCATGAATTTTGCCATTTAAAACAGATGTAACGATAGATGGACCTTTTAATATCGCAAAAGGGTATTCCTATGCTTAAAAAAGTAGTTGCAGTTTTTGCAGCCAAGTCCGCCTTCTCATTCCCCGACCCCTCAGGGGCTCACCTTCTTTAGGTGGGTACGGGTGTCCCAATCTCGAGGTTCCCAGGGATCTTTCCTCCCTTTATAATTTATTCTCCCCTATGCCTTTTCTGTCTGCTTGGTCCTTCTTTCCCTCGACGGCAGGCGAGGGGGATCTCCATGGGAAGCTGTCGCCGCTCTGTTTGCTTCTTGCTTCTCATGGACAGCCAAAAACCCCACGTGTTGGCCGTGCGTGGCGACCCTTTGGATGGGTGGTGCACTGTTGGTCCCCAGTGCATCAATCGGCTGGTATCCTAACCATTTGATTAGTCTGCTTGGGATCAAGCGAAAGGGTCAATCTCTGGGGCTTGGCGTTAAGGGTGGTCAACGTTCCTGGAGATCACTCGGAGCGTATAGGTTCCGGCTAGCACTAAGGCAAGTGCCGAGGCTGGGAAATTCCAGAGCCGGTTACTACCTTCCCCTGTTGGACTCCGTGGTGGGTGGTGCTGTTGGAACCCGAATTACTTTTATCTTGTGCATGGGTAAAGCAAAGAAATCTCCCTTCAGTGGGCATCAATGTGAACAAAAGATTTTAAAAGAACATTTTGACACGTTTTTCATTATCAAACAAAAGTCTTCATCTAATGAGACATTCCATACAGTCTCGCCATTTTTAGTTGAAAAATCTATATCTGAAAATCTTGGGCAAATTTCTTCAGTTCGGAAACTTCGTTCTGGTGACTTGCTTCTCGAAGTCAATACTCGAAAGCAAGCCCAGGCTATACTAAAATTAAATAAAATTGGTTCCATTCCTGTTACTGTCAGTCCGCATAATACTCTTAACTTTTCCAGAGGAGTTATTTCGTGTGGTGAATTGTTTCACACACCAATCGAGGAAATAGCTGAAAAGCTGAAAGGTCAAGGAGTAACTAATGTCCGGCGTATTACTATACGAAAAGAGGGACAACTTCTTGATACTAAACATTTAGTGCTCACATTTCATGCTTCCAGAATACCAGATTCTATAAAAGCGGGTTACATGAAATTGGCCGTCCGACATTATATTCCGAATCCCTTACGGTGTTTTAAATGCCAGCGTTTCGGTCATTCCAAAGCTTCCTGCCGTGGGACTCTTACTTGCGCCCGTTGTGCTGAAGCAGGTCATGATAGTTCTGCTTGTACGGCTGTTGAAAAGTGCAAAAATTGTGAAGGTTCTCATGCTTCCTTTTCCCGTACTTGTCCCACTTGGAAATTTGAAAAGGAAGTCATCTCAGAAAAAGTGATGAAACAAATAACGTACGCAGAAGCAAAGCGGAATGTCAAAGCACGCTTACCGTCTCCTGGAGTTAGCTATGCAAGTGTGATTCAAAAACCGGTTGAAGCAAAAGGCACTCAAGTGGTCCCTGTGGTCTTACCGTCTGTTACCGACGCATTTAAAGCCTCATATATACCTTCGGAAACTTGTCCTAAATCTGCTGAGGCCTTCATAAATTTACCTTCAGATAAAGCTATTAAAGAACTAAGTTTATCTAAATCTGAAGTTTCAGATTGTACAGCTGGTCCATCAGATTTAACTAATTTTAAAACTTTTAAAAAAAGGAAAAAAATGAAGAAAGATTCTAACATTAATAAAAATTATTTTTCCAAATGCGTGAGCAAAACATCGAAAATTTGTAAAACTGTTCATAGTGCAGCAGCATCCAAACTAAGTTCAGAAAATAAAAACAGTTCTAATTTGAAGAAAACTTCTCCCAAACAATTTTCTAGTACCATTGGTAAAGAGGTTAATCCGTCTTCTAATTCTCCAGAGAGTAAAATCGCAGTTAATGGGGAAAATACCTCTCACGTTCTTAAGGATCTTGCAACAAAGACCGCTGAAATTTTGGAAACGGATGAAGAAATGAGTACTTCAAGTGCCCCGGAAGACATTCTGGAATACAATATAAGTGAAGAGTTAGAGGAGACATCTTCAGATGTTAGTACAACTGCTCCCACTCCTCCTAAAGCAACACAACAAAAGCTTAAATATATTATTCCAACGAAGTACAAAAATGTATAGTTTTTCTTATCTGTGTCTACGATTTTATCATATATTCTTACTAATTCATTCATGTTCGAAACTTAAATTTATTCGTTTTTGAATATTTTAGTCTACATGTTAATTTTAGGGAAAAAAACTAACTCTTGTTTCTGTAAAATCTTCGTATTTGATTGTGCAATTTTAGTCGCTTTTATTCTAAATTTTACTTATGCTCTAATCAGTTTTTAAAATTTTTACATCCATGTTTTTATACCAATTGTAGAAAATTTAAAATTCAATTGTATTCTAATTTCAAGTTTTACATAAATACCGTATGCTTGGCGCAGTATAGCCAAATTTGGCTCTTGTGTCAGAAAACCTTAACTACCTACCTACCTATCTCATTCCCCGAGATGCCGACATGACTCGGTACCCAACAGAAAATTATTTCAAATCCATCATTTTTTAATAATTGCAAGGTGAATAAAATTTTAATGGCAAATGGATGCATCCGATTTTGATAGTGAGAAAATGTCTTCAATGCACTCATGCTGTCTGTATAGATAACAAATTTGCGCTGAGTAGAGGTTGAAATTTTCTGAAGAGCAAAGAAAATCGCCACTAACTCAGCAGTAAAAACTGAACAACAATTGTGCAGGCGGAGGCTCAGTGTTTCAGATGGAAGAATGATCCCACAACCAACATAACCATCTGATTTAGAGCCATCCGTAAAAATGGGCACAAAAGACGAATACCGAAATCGGTGGTACAAAAATAGCTGTCGGAAAACACAAGGATCGGTTAATTTGTCGAATCTCGTAAAAGGATTCAAGAACGAAAACTGTGGGATGTCCCAGGGAGGGAAACAATGAGGATTGATAGCTTTAACGCGTACAGTGTTAAGGTCCGAGTCAGACAAAAGCAATCGGGCTCTCTCACAAAAGGGAAGGTTTGGTTTGGTTTGGTGTTTTTTGGCGCAAGAGCCATCATTGGCTATACTGCGCACAAAAGGGAAGGATTTTAGAGGGCCGGGCATTATACAGGCGACGAAGACCAACTGGAAGAGAAATTTCGTTTAATGGATGCTTTATCACAGATTTTGTTTTGAAATGAAATAAGGCAGACAGTTTCTTTCGCCTTAAAGAGAGAGGTAGCTGGTGACATATAACATGCAGGCTTTCAATTGGGGAGGTACGGAACGCACCAGAGCAAATGCGCAAAGCAGAATGATGGACGGTATCTAGCCGTTTCAAGACAGACAAACAAGCGGAACCATAAACCATACAACCGTAATCAATTCTAGAGAGAACTATTGCCTGATAAATTCGTAGAAGGGAGGTACGATCGGCGCCCCAAGATGTTCTGGAGAGCACTTTCAAAATGTTTAATGTCTTCTCACACTTTCTCCTGAGTTGTAAAACATGCGGGAGGAAGGTGAGCTTTCGATCGAAAATCACTCCCAAGAAGCGTACTTCATTCACAACGGGAATCAGAGAACCTTTTATTTGAATGTTGGGGTCTGGATGAATGCTTCTTTTGCGACAGAAGTGCACACATTTACTCTTCTCTGGGGAAATAGTGTGACCATTGTTATTGCACCAGGATAACAATTTATTCACTGCACTTTGTAATTGTCGCTCTATTAAATTCATATTGCTGCCTTGACATGAGATCTGCAGGTCGTCAACATAAAGTGTTCCAGAAACAGATGAAGGCAAATGATTTAAAATCTGGCTCAGATGAACAATAAAAAGAGTGACACTGAGGACACTGCCTTGCGGAACGCCCTCAGATTGAATAAAATGATTAGAATAAAGATTACCAATTCGAACACGAAAGGTACGTTGTGTCAAAAAGTTTTGTAAAAATATGGGCAAGTTACCCCTAAAACCTAGAGTAAAAAGTGTTGAAAGTATGCCGTAGCGCCATGCACGGTCGTATGCCTTTTCAATGTCAAAAAATATTGAAACAAGGTGGTTTCTTTTTACAAAAGCATTGCGTATTTGGGTTTCCAGTAGAACGAGGTTGTCGAAGGTAGAACGACCTCTCCGGAAACCACTCTGCAACGGGGAGATGCATCCTTGATTTTCTAATTCGAAAACTAGGCGAGCATTGACCATGCGCTCGAAGGTCTTACACAGACAGTTTGTAAGAGCAATGGGCCTGTAGTTCAGAGGGACAGATGGTTCTTTGCCAGGTTTTAATATAGGAATCACAATAGCTTCTCGCCATTGTGAAGGGTATTTCTGCTCAGTCCATATTCTGTTAAAAAGCAGTAACAGATTGGACAGTGAAATGGTATTTAAATGGCGAAGCATGTTATATGTGATTCCATCTGGACCAGGAATGGTATCATGGGCTTGAGTCAGCGCTGTTTCCAATTCAGACATCCTGAATTCACAGTTGTATGGAAGTGTACTTTGGGTTTGAAATCGCAAAGGCAACCGCTCCGCCCGATTCTTAATTGCCAGAAAATTAGGACTGTAAGAATCGGTTGCGGAAACTTGTGCAAACGCTTGGCCAAGAATATTAGCCACGTCTGATGGGCTCGAATACATCATATTACCAGTTTTTAGAACAGGAATCGAAGTTTCTTGATATATCCCATTGGCAGCCTTTACCTTTTTCCATAAAAGTTTACTGGAAGTAGTGGATGTGATGGTTGAAACAAAGTTAGTCCATGATTCCCTCTGGCTACGACGTCGAATGCGGCGAGCTAGCGCTTTGGCTCTTTTAAATGCAATCAAATTCTCAGTAGTTGGATACCTTCTAAATAAATTCCACATCTTTTTCTGCTGTTTATGACTGTCGCGGCATGCTTCGTTCCACCACGGTCTACGAAATTTTCTTAGACGTGGGGATGTTTTTGGAATAGTGGTGTTAGCTGCGTTCATTATTATTTCAATAACATTTTGTATTGCCTTCGAAATATCTGAATCCCTGACCATAGTTTCATTAATAATAGCAAGTTAGGAAAATGTATTCCAATCAGCCCGCTGGAATAGAAAATGAGGAGGACGAAAAGTAGCATCGCCTCTACCAGCATGAGAGATGATTAGGGGAAAGTGATCGCTATTGTGCAGATCATCCCCGACAGCAAAATTCAACATTGGCAGCAATTCGGGAGAACATATGGCCAGGTCAATACAGTGGAAACTACGTGTGGGCGCGTGGAAGTACGTTTGCTCGTTATTATTGAGCAGACAGAGATCGTTTTTAGCAATAAACTGCTCAATCTGCCGCCCACGAGAGTTTGTACTATTCGAGCCCCATAAAGTACTGTGTCCGTTGAAATCTCCGATTATTATGAATGGTTTCGGAAGCTGCTCTACTAAGGTATCAAGATCCTGTTGACGTATGCTATCATGAGGCGGAAGATAAATGCAGCAGACTGTGACCAACGCTCGTGTATGAACTTGTACAGCCACAGCCTGAAGAGAAGTATGCAATATTAGAGGTGTGCTCGGATATAAATTAGACGTGAAGATACAGACACCACCAGAACTATGAGATCCAGTGTCTGCATCTTTCCGAACACAGCTATATCCGCGTAATTTAATAATAATGTTGGGTGTCAAGAAAGTTTCCTGAACACCGAAGCAAACAGGATGAAAATTATTGCAAATGGACTTTATGTCTTGAAATTTTGAGCGAAGACCACGACAGTTCCATGAGAGGAAGGTACCCATTAAGAGAGCGGTTTTGAGGGAAATATTTTAGAGGCTTTAGTTTGAATTGCTTCACTTTCGCAACTCATCTCCAAGTCATCCTCATCATCGGACGGGTGCAGTTTAATATCGGGGCTATTTGGCATGCCAAAAATGGACGTTAAGTCCTTATGGGCGTTACCTTGCGTCGCAAGCCCCAAAGCGACGGAATTCTTTAATGTTGACTTTTTCAATTTCTTATGAACTTCTTGTAATGTAGGACCACGTTTTGCTAGCTTCAATGTCAGCGATTTTTGTGCTTTTTTCTTTGGTTTCTTTTTTGAAACAGCGGGGGTTTCAGGAGTACTACTGATGGAGTTTTCAGTATCAGAAGAAATATTTTTTAGCTGTTTGGTAGACGGGAAATTTTTTGCACAGTTTGTACAAGAACAGTTTGCACAAAATGACTTTTGCGCAACAGAAGCATATGTTTTGCCAGGTGTAAGGGTTTGAGCTAGAACCTTACGCCTAGCTTCGGGATAAGTCAAGTTTTCTTTAATTTTGAGAGTTGTGATCTGTTTTTCTAATTGCCAACGCGAGCAGGATCGAGAGTAGGATGTGTGATCGCCACCGCAGTTCACACACTTTTCTGGTGCGGAACACTGTTGGCTTTCATGCCCTTTTTCTGAGCAACGAGCGCAAGTGACAGTTCCACGGCAATTTGCTTTCGAGTGCCCAAAGCGTTGGCACTTGAAGCATCTAAGTGGGTTTGGGATATATGGCCGGACGGGTAGTTTTATATAACCTGCATATATGAAATCTGGCAGTTTAGGCGACCTAAAAGTAAGAATGTGATGTTTTGTTTCTAGTATTTGTCCTTCTCTCCGGATCGTAATGCGGCGAACGTTCGTAACACCTTGTGGTTTCAGTTCATCCTGAATATATTCTACAGAGAGGTTTAATATTTCACCGCAAGTGATGACGCCTTGCGATGTATTTAATGATGAGTGAGGGTTAACAGTAACGGGTATTGTGGCCAAAGCTTTAACTTTTTGAATATTCTGGGCTTGTTTTCGAGTACTAACCTCGACAAGTAAGTCACCAGATCGCATTTTTTTAACAGTTGCTACTTCTCCAACTGTTGCGGAGATAGATTTTTGCACTAAGAAAGGAGATACTGTGTTGAAAGATTCATTTGTGTCAGATATACGTTTAATAATAAAAAAATGATCAAACTGTTCAAAATTAGAAGTATTGTTTACAATATGACGCCCACTGAAGGGACCACGTTTGGAGGAGCCCATACGATACAGAAAAGAATTCAGGCCCAGCGGCATCACCCACCACGGAGCCCAACAAGGGATAGCAGTAACTGGCTCTAGATGTTCCTAGCCTCAGCACTTACTATAATGCTAACTGGAACCTATACGCTGGGAGTTACCCCCGGGGACAGTGACCACCCTTAACGCCAAGCCCAAGGAATAACCCCTTCGCTTGATCCCTAGCAGACTAATCACTCATGTGGTTAGGTACCGGCCGATTGATACACCGGGGACCACAGTGCACCACCCGTCTAATGGGTCGCCACGCACGGCCAACACGTGGGGACATTGGCTGTCCATGAGAAGCAAGAAGCAAACAGAGCGGCGACAGCTTCTCATGGAGAGCTCCTTCACTTGCCGTCGAGGGAAAGAAGGATCAAGCAGACAGAAAGAGGCGTAGGGGAGAATAAACTATAAATGGAGGAAAGATCCCTGGGAACCTCGGGATTGGGACACCCGTACCCACCTATAGTAGGTGAGCCCCTGAGGGGAGCATTCATCATGAATCAAGACTGTTCCGCATTTTTGAAAGCTTGTGAGCAATTTTGTTTATTTGTATGTAACTAAAGTTTTTTAAAAAGTTGTGCCAGATTCAAAAATAATTTGGGAGGAATATTGCTTCGTACGAAATAGAAATTATGATTACTTCTATGTCATCAGGAATTGATAAACAAATAGTTGTAAATTGTATTGTTACACAAATGCTTACACATTAAAAAGTATTATTTTTTTTCATATAAGAAAACGTTGTCATAAAAGTAGTGACTAACTTAGCTTTAGTTAATTTTTATAATTCAGATTTATGGTTGCTAAAATTTACTTAACTTGTTCTTGATTGCTTACACACACGAGTATATTTAACTTCAAATTCTATGAGACATTTAACATTTACTACTTTTCTAAAAACCGTATACCTTTCCGCATTTTGTGCAATGCATCTCTTTTAATTTTCAACGGAACTCAACTGAAATTGGAACTTGAAAAACAAAAGTGTTTAAACTTCAACTAATACAAAAACTTTCTCATTCAGTATTATTTATACGCTGTACAGATAATATTCTAATCTCATAATAATTAATTTTACTAATATTGAGCCTTATACATCCAATAATTCATTACATTAAAAAATAACAAGATTTTGAAAATTTATAAAATTTACAACGCTATAACTTCCGAAACTATAACAGCACAAAATAGAGTTTTGCATCACGATAAAGATTTTTTAAAAAAAACTATCTTTTTAATGATACCAAAGTTTTCTTGAGACATCAATATTTTAAAGAAAAAATTTTAATTTCCAATCAACTAAATCATTCACTAAAAATGAGTAATTTATGAAATTTGAATATCGTTCTTCTGCAAAAGCTGACGATTTTAGACCACTTCATAAGCGGTCTCAAAAAAAAGATACGCTACCAGGATTTCTCGACAGTGATTGGCCTATGATTATGAAAATACTGTTTGTTCAAATATTGACATGTAAAAACTAACAGATTTGATAGCAGAAGAGAGAAAGTTTATTTTTTTAAAACTCGAAGTAGGAAGAGTATTTTTCAGAATATGATTCCTTAGGACAAAAGGACTGTAAAATGTAAATTTCACAATTTTTTTATAAGAACATTTATTGACTGAAGTTATATAAAATATTTACATTTGCATCATTTAAATGTTTTGAAAGTAAAATTAAAAATTGAATTTTACGAAAAATCAGTGAAATTTCAGTTTAATAATTCTTTAAGATTATGAAAATTACAAAAGATTTAAATGAAATCTGCTATGCATATTTATATATCGTGTCAGAACATCATTTCTCGAACGGCCAAGAACCACGTGCTCGTGCAATCTAAATTATATTTTTATTCATTTTAATTGTTTCATTGAATGAGTCACTTTAGTATTGCAAACGATCCAAAAAAACTTTGTCTCGTTTATTGTTAAAAAAAATATCACATTTTCTATTCATTACATTTCATATAATCACGTGCTCAAAATAACGTTATTCTAGGTTTTATTGGCTGTAGTCAT
>JAOUZG010009955.1:5545020-5565297 GCA_026289955.1 Argiope argentata | reverse complement strand
CCTTGGGCTTGGCGTTAAGGGTGGTCACTGTCCCCGGGGGTAACTCCGAGCGTATAGGCTTCGGCTAGCACTAGGGTGGATGCCGAGGCTGGAAATTACCAGAGCCGGTAATTGCCTTCCCTTGTTGGGCTCCGTGGTGGGCGGTGCCGTCGAACCTGAATTATTCTTAATATCGTATGGGGTCTTCCAAACGCGGTCCCTTCAGTGGGCATAAAAATGTATATAAATGCACTACCAATATCCATCATTTTGATTCATATTTTTTAATAAAACGTATATCTGAAGAAAATGAAAATTTTAACTCTGTCTCACCATTTCTGGTACAGAAAGCTATAGCAGCAACTGTCGATGAAGTGTCCTCTATTAGAAAGATGCGTTCGGGTGATTTGCTGGTGGAAGTTTCCACGAAAAAGCAAGCTCAGCAAATTGTTAAAATTAAAGCTCTGGCTACATTTCCAGTAGTGGTTACTCCTCATGCTTCATTAAATTATACCAAGGGCGTTATTACATGTGGGGAGCTTTTCAATATTCCTATTGAAGAAATAACGCATGAACTGAAACCCCAAGGTGTAACACACGTACGCCAAATTACCATTCGGCGCGATGGGCAAATTTTACCAACTAAACATTATATTTTAACTTTTCATTCTACGAAATTACCTGAATTCATATATGCGGGGTACATACGACTTCCAGTCAGGCAATATATACCTAATCCTTTACGATGCTTTCAGTGTCAGCGGTTTGGGCATTCCAAAACTAATTGTCGAGGGGCACTCACTTGCGCACGATGTGCTGAGAAGGGTCACGACAGCCAACAGTGTACGGCGCAAGAAAAGTGCGTTAATTGCAGTGGTTGCCATGCTTCATATTCAAAATCGTGTGAACGCTGGCAGATTGAAAAACAAATTATAAGCCTAAAAATAAAAGAGAATATATCGTACCCTGAAGCCAGAAGGAAAGTTTTGGCATTAACACCCAAACCTGGTGTGAGCTATGCATCCGTTGCGCAAAAGTCTTTCTGTGAAAACTGTAGTTGTCCAAACTGTACGAAATCAATCAATAAAGATAGAACTCCAGGAAAAATTACAGATTTTGAAACCGAGACATCTCTGAACAGTAACCCTGAAAATAGTAAAGCCGTCTCAAATAAACTAAAACCAAAGTCAAATAAATCTCTGAAGCTAAGGCTCTCAAAACGGGGTATTGCTGCAAAAGATATTTCTAATAAACTTAAAAAAACTACTTTACGCAGTTCTGCTGCTCTAGGACTTTCAAATAAAGGACTTGTTCATAAGGATTTAACATCTATTTTCAATGGCTCCCCGAAATGTCCCGCAATCATCTCACTCCATCCATCTGAGGAGGAGGATGAATTTGAAATGAGTTGCGATGGATCGCAACAACCAAACATTGCTCCTAGAGCGTCTCTTGCAAAAAGATTTTCTTAATGGGTACCTTCCTCTCTTGGAATTGTCGCGGCATTAGGTCTAAACTTTCTGACATTAAGTCCATTTTAAACAGATTTCATCCCATCTGTTTTGGGGTTCAAGAAACTTTCTTGACGCCCAACATCCCTATCAAGATTCGAGGTTATAACTGTGTTCGGAATGATGCAGACTCTGGATCTCGTACGTCTGGTGGTGTCTGTATCTTTACCTCAAATTTATATCCGAGCACATCTCTTAAATTAGATACTTCTCTGCAGGCTGTGGCTGTGCAAGTTCACGTACGGACTCTGGTCACAGTCTGCTCTATTTATTTACCGCCTCATGATCTTATTCGCCCGCATGAACTTGATGACTTAGTGGACCAACTTCCCTCACCTTTCATTTTATTTGGTGACTTTAATGGACATAGTACGTTGTGGGGCTCAGATTGTACAAATTCTCGTGGGCGACAGATTGAACAATTTATCTCAAATAACTGTCTCTGTCTGCTCAATAATGGGCTGAAAACATATTTCCATGAGCCTACACGTAGCTTCCATAGTCTTGATCTAATCATGTGTTCCCCTGAACTCCTCCCATTGTTAAACTTTCAAGTTTGTGATGAATTATATAATAGTGACCACTTCCCAATAATGGCCTCCAATATTGATAGAGGAAATTCGGTTCGTCGCAGTCCACATTTCCTATTTCATAAAGCAGATTGGGATGCATTCACACAGTTGGCAGTTATCACTGAAGACATGGTTAGTAGTGTAGACATTTCCGAAGCTTTACAAAACGTCATTAATGTCATAATAAAAGCCGCTAATATAAGTATCCCTAAAAGTTCACCACGCATAAGAAGATTTCGTAGACCGTGGTGGAATGATGCATGTCGCGAAAGTTACAGAAAACAGAAAAAGTGTTGGAACATATTCAGGAGGTACCCAACGACTGCAAATCTTCTTGCTTTTAAACGTGCTAAAGCCTGTGCTCGACGTATTCGTCGCCATAGTCGGAGGGAATCTTAGAAATCCTTTGTCTCTTCCATTACATCCTGCACCAGCAGTAAGATTTTGTGGAAAAAAGTGAATGCCGCAAATGGCATTTATCGGGAATCGTACGTTCCAGTGCTAAAAGTTGGAAATGTAACGTATTCTTCCCCATTAGACATAGCTAATATTCTCGGCAAATCTTTTGAACAAGTTTCCGCAATTGAATCTTACAACCCTGAGTTTCTAGCAATTAAAAATCGCACGGAACGTTTACCTTTGCGTTTCCATAACGGGAAAATTTTCCCATATAACTCTGAATTTGGGATGTTTGAGCTAGAAACGGCTTTATCTCAAGCACATGATACTAGTCCAGGGCCAGATGGGATCACATATAACATGCTTCACCATTTGAATGCCCTTTCCCTTTCCAATCTGTTAATATTGTTTAACAGAATATGGACTGAGCAGAAATACCCTTCACAATGGCACGAAGCTATTGTGATTCCCATTCTAAAACCTGGTAAAAATCCCGAAAACCCTCTACACTACAGGCCAATTGCTTTGACCAGTTGCGTGTGCAAAACTCTAGAACGCATGGTAAATGCCCGCCTTATCTATGAATTAGAGAAAGAAAGATGCATCTCCCCGTTGCAAAGTGGTTTCCGTCGCGGTCGTTCCACTTTTGACAACCTCGTATTACTGGAAACCCAAATTCGCAACGCATTTGTAAGGAGAAATCACGTAGTCTCTATTTTCTTTGATATCGAAAAGGCATATGACCATACATGGCGCTATGGCATACTTTCAACCCTTCATAAATTTGGTTTTAGAGGTCATTTGCCCATATTTTTATCTAATTTTTTATCCTATCGTACATTTCGAGTACGTGTAGCCAATCTTTATTCTGATGCTTTTGTCCAGGCTGAGGGTGTTCCTCAGGGAAGTGTCCTAAGTGTCACTCTTTTTATCGTCCATTTAAGTCAGATTTTGAAATCTTTGCCACAATCTGTTCATGGAAACCTATATGTTGATGACCTGCAAATATCATGTCAAGGTAGCAATATGAGTCTCATTGAGCGACAGCTACAAATTGCTGTCAATAAGGTAGTAGCTTGGTGCAACAATAATGGACACACAATGTCTCCGGACAAAAGTAGATGCGTACATTTTTGCCGGAAGAGAGGTATGCATTTAGATCCTGTTATTCGCATACAAAATATACCTATTCCAGTTGTGGATGAAATACGTTTCTTGGGAGTGATTTTCGATCGCAAACTCACTTTCCTTCCGCATGTTCTTCAACTGCGGAAGAAGTGCGAGAAGGCCTTAAATATTTTGAAGGTGCTCTCCAGAACATCTTGGGGTGCCGATCGAACCTCTTTACTCCGTATATATGAAGCAACCATACTTTCCCGCATAGATTATGGATGTATGGTATATGGTTCTGCTCGAGATTCCATTTTGTGTCGACTAGATTCTGTGCATCACTCTGCTTTGCGGATATGCTCAGGAGCATTTCGCACCTCACCAGTTGAAAGTCTATACGTTACCTGCCATCAATTGCCTCTTCATTTAAGACGGGAAAAATTGTCCGCTTTATATCATTTCAGAATTAAGTCTTTATCGGGGCATCCAGTTACTGAAATTTCACTTCCTGTTGGACTTCGCAGATTATATGATGCCCGTTCGTCTCATATTCCCCCATTCTGTGAGCGAGCCAGATCCCTCGTTCATGACTCTAACCTTGAAAATATCATTCTTATTTCAGATATTGTATGCTTCCCACCCTGGGATATTCCAGAGTTTTCCTTTTCAAATCCTTTTCTCGGATTTGATAAATCATCAACTTCTCAACTTGTTTTTCAGCAGCTTTTTTTCTACCATCGCAATCGGTACTCTTCATTTTTACCCATTTTCACAGATGGCTCAAAATCAGATGGTCATGTTGGTTGTGGAATTGTATTCCCATCCGAAACACTGAGCTACCGACTTCATAATTGCTGCTCCGTATTCACGGCTGAGTTGATGGGTATAGTCTGTGCTCTACAGAAAATTTCATCTTCCACTCAGCGAAAATTCATTATTTATACCGATAGCATGAGTGCGTTGGAAGCCCTTTCTCATTACCATAATCGGATGAACCCGATAGCTCTGGAAATTTTGTTCACTTTGCGTCTCTTGCAAAACAGGGATTTTGAAATAACCTTTTGTTGGGTCCCGGGCCACATGGGCATTTTTGGAAATGAAATGGCTGATAGGGCGGCAAAATCTGCAACGACTTTTTTGTCAAGGGGACTTCCTTATTGCGATGTAAAAAATGCCTTGACGAAACATATCTTCTCTACTTGGCAATTAACGTGGGACCTTCGAACACAAAATAAATTACATTCCATCAAGCCAACTATTGGATTGTGGTCTGTTCTCCCTATACGTGAGATCGACGTAAAATTGACTCGTCTCCGTATAGGTCATATGCGTTATACACACCGACATCTCATTTTGGGTGAGATGACGCCTAAGTGTCCAACATGTCATGTAGCTTTTACTGTAAATCATATTTTAATTGAATGCCCTGCTTTTAATCTAAATCGTGTTCGTTTTTTTAATACATCGTCATTAACCTTGCGTGACTTGGTGGGTGAGAGACACCACCCGAATATTTTTAACTTTTTAAAGTCTATAAATTTTTATACTTGCATTTAGTCGAGTAATTTTTAATTAGTTCCTTAATGGTCATTTGTTTCATCATGCATTTGATAATCATTCAAAAAAGTTTCTCACAATATTGCTTTTATATTCCACTAATTTTTTTATGAAATTAAATTTTAACCTTGAATTTATAGTTCACCATTTGCATGGCGCAGCTTAGCCAATTGTGGCTCTTGTGCCAATAAACCTCAATCAACAACAACATGAAGATTTGATAGCTAAGTATTTTTCAAAAAAAGCTATTTAGAAACACAGTTATATAAAATATGTAAAGCTTTAGATATATTTTCTACTATTGAACCAGCTGACCGTCAAAGGCGACTTTTTAATAAAGATATTGCTTAGTGAATTATTTTAATATATATATACACATATATAAATTTTTTACCCTTTTACGACTATTGATATCAACGATTTTGAAGAAAACTCATTCAGAAAGTTGAGAATGTTCAAGTATTAGTAAATAATAAAAATATATAAAAAAGTTCTTGTATCTTACTTTTTTAAAATGAATTATTACCGCTAATTGTTTTTTCTGATAAACGTAATCTTATTTTTCAATTGATAATAAAATTAACTGAATAAGATAAATGTATGTACAAAATATCATAAACACAAGATCAAATAAATAAAATTTTTACAAAAAAAGAATGCAGACAAAATAGCATTGATTTATAAATTGTATATAAAGTACAGTTATAAAAATATCCAGAGGGGGGAAAAAGCTACGAAAGCATTGTACTTTCTCCTTTTTTTCCCATTCATTTTTTTTTGTTGTTGTTGTTCCTGTATAATCGCAAAAGGATCTGAATTTTCATTCATTCGAAATATCTAAGATCAACGAATTTTGGCAATAAACAGTCAAATTAAAAGAATCTTAATTTTTTCTTTCATTATCAAAATTTTGGATTTATGAATAATTTTTTCTGTTTTCTGCCGTCCACTTTAAAAATAAAAGGGGTTTGTGAGTGTGTGCTGAACCTGCACTTGAAAATAATATTTATGATTTTTATTTATGGTGTTTTTTCATCTTTTCTTAATTTCCAAAATAAATTTTTTTTAAACTTTTATTACTTTATCCGGAGTAATATTTGCTGTGCATTTTACTTCTGAAATTCTATCACCCCCATTTAGCCCGCCCGGAAATGCTGCTAAATATGCAAAATTCTTTAACAAAAGTTTACTAATTTTGTTTTCAGGGTTGCGGTAGTATTCGCTGAAACGAGTGCAGATTGTGAAGGCGCAGATGACCACAGCTGAGATGGTAAACAAAATAAAACAAAACAAAAACGAAAAGCAGAAAGAAAATAATGCTTAGGGGGAAATTTGAAGACGGGGTGAAGACCAGATAATAAAAGTAACAATCCGTCACGTGGTAAAAGGAGGGTATAGTGTGTATTCCACCGCGAAAGGGAGGAGTTAAAGGAACTTTAGGGGGGAGTTCAAATTATTTTTCCAAGTTTAAGTCTAAAATGCTGTTTGTACTCATTCTCCTAATTTCTTTTTTTTTTTTTAAATTATATGTATCGGGAAGAAGATACCAAAACGAATGTATTTCAGTTGCTAGTTTTATTTTATTTATGATAGATATTTTTTTAAAAAATCGTTTAAATGGCGCCCTTGACATTTTTCAATTTTTATTAAATATTTAAAAATATTTTGACACTCACGAAAAAAAAATTCCTGTGTTTTTACTCCCTCTTCCGATAGCAGAATGACTTCATAATAAAGACACCGTAATTGCAAACGAAACATGGGTATAATATTTTCCCATAGGATAACATTACGTTTGAAAATTGTAGGTGGCGTGTATACGGCACTCTTAACTCATCGACATCTTTTATTAGGCGAAAGAGCTCCTACTTGCTCAAATTGCCTTGTAAATCTCACCATTTATCATGTTTTAATTGAATGTCCTAATTTTAGATTTTTAAACCATTTGTTTCGTAAATATATTTTAAATAATTTTATCGCGTGTATGGCGCAGTATGGCCAACAATGGCCCTTGTGCCAAAAAAATAAAAACCAACCAACCAACCTAATTTTAGATTTCACCGTATACAGTTTTTTAACTGCTCATCCCTGGACATGCGAATGCTGGTGGGTGAGCCCCACCACGGCAATATTTTTAAATTTTTAAAAGCTATTGATATTTACCATTTTATTTAATCTTTTACAATTTTTGTAATTTAAGGATCTTGTTTCTTTTCAAAAGTCGACAAACATTTAAATCATAAAGCATTTTAATATTTACCTTTTACATGCATAATATTTTTTATATATTTTAACCATACGTATGGCGCAGTATGATCAAAACTGGTTCTTGCGCCATTAAAATCCATAAAACCAAAACCAACTTCTCATAAAAGCAAGAAAATATATAAATACAAAATAAATATTCCTATAACTAATAAACTTTTACAATGAAACAATATTTACAATAAACATCAAATGCCAATAATATATTACAATACAATAACAGGAGGGAATTCTCAATGTCATGGAGGATATAACCATGCACTGAATATATATTTCGATAAAACTAGCTAACAGGTGGTTAAAAGTTTGTATTAAAAGCTAATAAATACACTGGAGTATTAGCAACATTCATCTCTCCTCATTATCAATACTAAAGATAATGAAGAATAGAAAAACATTTTTAAATTATGGTTCCAAGAATAATGTTGTCAAGTAAATAAATATTTTAAATGTATAAATCTTAAGCAACAAATACTATGATCAATTTGTTTATTGCAAGAAAATGAAATAATTCAATTACAATCTAGAAATAAAGTATTCGAAGAAAAAAATGTAAATAAATAATTTTTAAGACTCTTTTTCATATTAATTAATAATTCATTTTGCTTATTTTGTCTTTATTTTACTGTTCATTCTGAATCAAAAATTTATTTTTTTATTTACAGAAGAAGTGGAAAAATATTTTTGAAGCTAAAATAAAATCACAAGGCATAAGTTTAAAATATTCAATACTACAATTTTTGAAAAATCATGAATAAATTTTAATAAAACAACTTCCAATAATAATTTTTGAACTATTAAAATAATTTTCATGGTCATTATATAAAAAATGAAATTTTTAGGATTATCTCAATTTTAAATCGACAGAAATCTTTAACAAAGAAATAATTTATCATATGTGCATAAAATAATATTTCAACAAAAACCATAATTTATAGTTCTAACTTTTTTTTAAAGTTAGATGTTAAAATATAAGCAGAAAATGTAAAATAGAATACTTTTTTATGTTTTAAGTATAGTCTAAAGCAAACTGAAATAAATAAAACATAATTAAAACACATGTTAATTAAGACATAATAATGTAAAATAATTTTTTAACAATCATGTCTAACTGGATCATATAATTTCAACAAAAACTTAAATATCTGGAATAAATACAATTGGGATTTTAGATAATCAGCCAGTAAATATTCTAAGTAAATACATTATTTCATAGAAACGATTTCATCTCATAATTATAAAACAAGACGTTAATACATTAAAATGATTTATTTTACTAATAATTTTTAATTTACAGATCCTTGCTCTAATGGAAGTGTAAATTGAAATTTTACAAAAATTCCTATAATGAACGAGATTGTATAAATATATAATAAAACAGGAATATATATCGAAATTTTATAAACTACATAACAATTTAGCAAAATAATGAATTAAGTTCATTAATATTTCACACATTCAATAAACAATGGACAAAATAATTAGCTACTGATAAATAGTCTTATATAAAAATTATAATGAAAATACCTCAATGGGTAAACAAATTTCTAATTATCTTTCACTTTAAGTTCACTTAGGAAAAAAATCTAATTTTTCAATTTTGTCTTATCAGTAATAATATATATAAAAAACAAAAAATTTGTACTTATTTCTACACTCCAGGGTTTTAATGCTAAATGATTGAATTATGTTATTAAAATGATTAATTTATCTACAAGGAACCTTGACAATCTCAGCAACATCTGAAAATTATCAAATAAACCAAGAGTTATATCAATTTAATATAATAATTTAATTTAATTAACATTACATAAAAAATTAACCTGATAGTTAATAATTAAACAAAATATAAATCAAAGGAGTTTGACTTATCTGTCTGTGTCTACGAGTCAGATTCATGAAAAAGAAGGAAATGCAATATCTGCTATTAATAAGAAACTTCAAAATGACTTGGATAACTCTCTTATATGCAGAACTTATATTATATTCAGAATGTAAAATTATTAATTTGTCTTTAAAAAAATGTTAACTTTCTTCTAACCTAAAAAAAAATTTCAGGTGATTTTTTAAAACTTATATTCAGATGCAATTGGCCCATTTTTGTATTGTGATATGAAGAAAATCTTCAGTAATCAACCTTACTGTAACAAGTACTTCATTACAACATTTGTTTATCAACATTACATTTTGTTTATCAATCTACCAGTAGTTGAATAAAGTTGCATAAGAGTGCAGGTAGAGTACAGAACATGATATTTTTTCTCCAACTTCTCTTGTTTTAATTAATTTGATTATTGGTGGATTATACTTACTAATTAGTAAGATAATGGAACACAAATATATTTTAAGCTTTAATTGGCTTAATCCATTAATTTATAACATTAAGGTGTATGTGGGGTTTTTTTTCAAGCAATAGATTTTGTTCTTGGATAGCAACATATATGTAAATGGCTGAACAGAGACACAAAAATATGGTTTTGATTAATTAGATGACAAAGAAACTAATAAGTCAAAAGATCCAACAGCACATTTTGTAACATTTTCTTCTTATGTGCTTTTTATTGAAAATCATGGTGTAGAACCTATATCAAATGGGGCTGACAATGGAGGATCAAAAGTTGTGCTCAGATCAGATGCTGCAGGAGAAATTTCAGGCTGGGCTGGACTTACATCTTCAAATCCAGTTCCTAAACTGAAAGGAGAAGGATCGGTAGATCGCAAATCTGAACCCAGTAGATCAAGATCATCTGTTGGTGATACAGTTCTTGATTCATGCTTATCTGCTGGTGTAAAATCTTCAAGTTTAATATCATGATTAGCGTCAGAATTTGATGCTGGTGGTCTACCCCGTTTCTTAGTAGGAATATCAGTCCTCATATCCTGCATAACTTGTTTCATCTTGGATATCATATGTTGGGGTACTGTAAAGCCAATGATTTCATTCAACATGAGAGCAGGATTATTTCTGTATTCTTCTGACTCAGCAAGTTCATTAATATCTTCAACCAGAAGCATATAAGCTTTTCCACCAGTTGCTGGCATAAGATTGTGATCATAGAGCCATTGCTTATCTTCTTGATCTCCAGAATATTTGAATACTTCTGGATGTTTTATATACAGTCTCCCTCTTGTAGCTCCGAGACCTAAAGCTTTGTTTGCTTTGGCCCCCATTACAAATTGGGTCTCGGTAGTCAAGCGATTGGGATCCCATTTAGGACCTTCCCGTTTAACTTGCTCAACTTTGAATTTTAAAGGTGTAGATCGACCAGATGCAACATTGGGTGGTCGACCTTTACGTCTTTTAGGTTTGACAGGAATGAAACTGGCCTCAGAATCAGTATCTGATTCCTTCCTTTTTTTTAATAAAGTTTTTAAAAAGTTACTGTTATTGTTGTTGTTAGCAGGTTTTTGTTCACTTGAAGAGCTACTTTCAAGTTCAGCAAAATCAGCAGGGCTAGTACCCCTATTTGAAGTGCTTTGATACATCTTTTTTGCTTCTTCAAGAATCTGTCGGCAGACAGAATGGATATATTGGTCAGACACTGAGTTTTCTCCATTATTTATCTTTATATTTTCTATTCCAGGTTTGAAAAACTTTTCAATATATTTTTGGATAATATCATCAATCTCTTTATTAATGAATGACTGCATATTCTGTCTCAAAAGTTCAAGCGATTTCGCTGCTCCAGAAATGAATCCCAACCGAGCCCTTTGCATAGCAACAGCTTGGGATCTATAAGCTGTCCGGTAACTAGTAGTACTTGTGGGGAAATTATTCAAATTGTATGACCGCATATTGAAAGTATTTTCCCATTTCACAAGACCCATCGTTTGTAAGGAATCAGAAATATCAGAAGTGACTTTTTCGCTTTTGAAATATATGTTAACTCCTCTGTTATTAGTACTGAAGAAACGTAAATGCTGGTTTTCACTTTTTGCAGGATAAGATGATGTCACTTCGAATTTTGGAGTGTGCCAACTAAATACATTGGACTTATCACTGCTATTTTCCCGATCTGAAGGAGAATATACTCTTATTTCAGGAAGATGTGAAGACATGTTGAAATGTATAACTCTGAAATGCAACAGAAGTTAAAAATATTGGAATCGTATATAAAATTCTCAAATTAGTTTTGATTCGTTCATTGTTATGTTTATATCTCTTCACTTTTTTTCATTTCATGCTTTTACATTTTTCTTACTACAATCGATTACGTTTATTACAACAGAGCCAAAAAAAATTTTTTTTAATTGTAGCCAAATTATTCTGCAAATTCCGAGTGGATATTTGAATCCATACACAATATATATATTTGCTTTATTCTATAAAATGTTCGAAAGTAATGTAAAGAGATTTAGTCAAAGAGCTCAATTGATAATATGCACAGCAATAATTATAACAAATTATGATAAATTACGGTTCAAAAAGTTTTTATATTATTGAATAAAGTATCATAATTTACTAATTTTCAAAATTTTGACTTTTAAATAAATTTTGTTCTAAGCTAAAAAGCGAGGATCCTACATTTAAACATTCTGTTTTGAATTGATCTGAAATGCACACCATCATTCAAAACATGGCGGCTACCATGAAGAACAGCGTGTTTTCGGATGTTATACCAGATTTCAGTGATATGATTGATGATCCTGAAATCTTTCTTCAGTAAGTACCTTTTAATCTTCTTTTGTCCTAAAAAATTATTTGTAAACCATTTTGTAACACGTTGCTCTTGAGTCGTGTTTTTGTTTTTTGCAAATATGTTAATTTCCTATTGTTTTATAATAGAAAATTTTTAATTCACATAAAATGTGTCGAGGTTGATGAAAATCTCATACCTCGTTAGAAATTTTACTTTATCCTCTCTTAAAATTCAGTCTCTGAAGTATTTTGAATTTGTCTTTTCTTCATTTTTTTTCCTAGACAGAATACAGATAATCATGAAAGTTTCAAAAGAATTTCAAAAAAATTTTATGACAGCATCATGGCATGTGATATATCAGTTCCAAAATACAAATCATTAAAAAGTTTATTGATCGATGGATTTGATGATGAACAGGTGTGGCAGCAACTAGAAATACAAAATAAAAATGTTGTTCAACACTTGGATAAATTGTTACCTAAAATTACTTCTGATGATACATTCAACGGTATGCATAATACTCCTTCAGAGGAAGAAATAGACTATGATGCAGAGTTTTCTGAAAATGATTTTGCTGAAGAAACAGAAAAAAATGAAAACACTTTAGTTAGCAAAAAAGTTATTGAAGAAGAATCTGATTTCGATGAAATTAAAAATGAAGTTAAAAAAAAGAATAAAGATAGAAATTTGAAATATAAATCAAAAGTTGATGATCAGTTTTTCAAATTGTCAAAGCTTGAGGAATTTCTTCGGCTGGAAGATTTAAAAGAAGAGAAAACTGGTGAGGAGGAGGAGGAATCTGAAGATGAAGAAGACATCGATTTATTCCAAGATATTTCTGATGATGATTTTGATGATTCAGAAAATGAATCTAATATAAAAGTAAGTTCTTCTTTGTAATGCTTATTCATAATTCAGCTTCATTTTATGTTTAGAAAAGATATTTTTATTTCGTTGGCCAGACCAGAGAATCAATTTTGCTGTTCTAATTAATATTAAATTCTTATACTGTTGGAATTGGCAAATATTTGTACATAATTAAGATTTAAATCAAGATGCTAAAATAGAATATGTAAAGTTTAAGTCGACATAGACACTTTCTCTTATTCAAATAGTATCCACATTTTTTTTAACCATATCATGTTCATTAACTGTTATAAAGTTTTCAGCATATGTTAGTAGTCATTAATCTGAATTTGTGTTTGTATACTGAGAGAACCCACTTTCATAACATTTTAGTACTTTTCCCATTAGCTAATGGGTTAGAGATTTGGTGGAATTCTTATGTATTTGGCGATTATTTGCTGCCATCCAGCTAATGGGGAAAAAACCTTTTATTACTTTCTTGTGTATTATTAATATGAAAACTTGAATGAAACTTACTTTCAATGGTAGTAAGTTTTTTTTTTTTTTTTTTTTTCCAATAAGACAACAGCCTTCCATTGTCTTTTATGTCTCCATTCATTTTTCACACATTTCTAATTTGCAGAATTCAACAAGTAAATTTAAAATCCTTTGTCTCATCAGATGTGCATAGTAACAATTCAATATTCTTTTTTAATTTTCTATTCTGTCAACTAAATATTTCAGTATAGAACTATAATTCTCAATTTAAATACGAAATATTATGTGTTTATAGTAAATCAAATTATTAGAAGGAATATTAATATTATTCAAATTATTAGAGGGCTTAAAAATGAATCATTGTGTTGATATGTTTCAAGATATTTTTTATGTTACTTTTTTATGAAATTATTTAAAGTTAGAAACTGGTTTAATTAATGCTTTTTTTTATTTTTTTATACAAAAATAAAGTTTTTTGCCCCCTCCCTAATGTTTGAATTATAACGTTTATTTAAAAGTAAAGTTATTCTAATTGTAACTAATGGCTATAAATTATTTAAAGTACTATTATCATTTTTAAATAATTTTAAGTTTGAAATTATTTGGATTTTATTATAAGCAAAGTATTTCTTATTCATCAAATCTGCATTTACACTCAAAATTAAATATTCAATATTTTCAATTTATAAGAAGTTTTTCCAAATTGCAAAATTTTAATGACCTTTTATTAAATGAAACCTCAAGAAGGAAAATTATTTTCATAATCACAAGTATTTATCATAACAAATGATATCAATATCTTTCTTAGAATATAATTTGATTTGTGAACATGTAGACAGCATATTTCAAATTGCACAGAACAATGAGCAGAATGGTGTAAGGCTTCCAAGACATGCTATATAATTTTAAAAAATCTGAAGTTTAAACATCTGCTGAGGAAACTATTAATGAAAAGTTACACAAAATGCTTACTTGAAATTCTTGACAAGCATTTATCTAGGCAAACTAAATGAATTTTGAAATCTACCAAGATAAGAGGACCAAAAATTGTAATGTTGAAATTCTTTCAAATGTTTCTCCCTTATTCTACCAAAAGATGTAATGATATTCCCTCGCTTTCTTTTGATCTTTTTTTTAAATAAGTTTTGATATATTAATATATATTTTAGTTCAAATGAAGTTTTCTTAAAGAAATATTGCTCTTATAAACAATCATCTTTATCATTTGTTCAACATGTCAAAAAGTATTTTGTTTTGATTTTTACAATTGAAAGTTATGAATACGGAATAAATTTCAAGAAATGTAGGTGGTGACTAATTTTCTTGCCATGATCTTCACAGAAAGGTTATCAAAATATAAAGACTCCCTATAATGGGAGTAATTATAGTTTCGATTTATCCTCATTTAAGTAATATTTACAATTTTTTTAAATTCGTTAATCAATTTGAATAAACATTTATTTTTTATCAGAATTTCAGATTAACGATTTCTAAATTATTATTTTATTCTTAAACAAATTTTTTTAAATAAAATTATTTTAAAAATTACTCTAATTTATGTATTAAGAGAAGAAACTTTTATTTTTGCATGAAGATGAGTGACATATAAATTAAACTATTTGTTAATTTAATTGCTATGATTCAAAAAAAAGAAAGAAAATGACTAACATTTCCATGATTGAACTGAGGCCTGAACTACTTCTCAAATCTCTAAGGTTTTTTCTATTTATTGCAGTTATTGACATTAAAGATTCCTTATACTTTAGCATACTGATTAATGATTGTTTGATTGCCTTTCAGTCAAGTAAAGATTATATGTATGAAGATTTCTTTGATTGCCCAGAATCTGGGGATGAAAGCGTTAATCACCCTGATAAAGCATCTGATTTCGAAAATGAAGTTTTGTAAGTAAATCGTTTATATTTAACATATTATAGTGTTTATAAAAAAAATTATAAAAAGATTAGAAAGAAACAAACTTTTTGAGTTTCAATGTTCACATTCTTGAATTCTTTTGCACAAATGCAATAACTTATTTAATGTTATATGTAATCATAATCTTATGCAACTTAAATGTGTTATCCATAATATTAAAAAAAATGAAACATTCTTATTCTATTTTTTCTGAAAATTAGCCTTCATTTGTGAAAATAATGATGTCACTACACATAATTCACATTGAATTTGTCTTTTATTTTGAAAGCAATTTTACTTGTAATAGTGAAAAAAAAAAAAGGAGTTTGCAGTTACATGTGCATGGCAGAAGCTATTAAATTCCTTATATTTTTGTGATGTCGAATGTATTGACTTTATTAAACTAGTGAAGTGGTTCCTGCCAGGATATAAATAAATTTATTTCATTTTATGTAAGGTTTATTGATAACAGCAATCATGTCTAAAGATAATTTTTATAACTTTTTTTTCATAGAGATTTTGATGATGCAAATGTTCTTTCACAAGACGAAGAGGGTGAAAGTTTTGATGATGAAGAAGAAGAAGAAGAAACCTTTAATAATACATCAAAAACACCATTTGAAATGGAACAAGAAAAAGTAATTATAAATATTAGATTGACTGTATAATAGCACTTATGTTTCAAAATTCTTTTTAAAGACTCATAATATTGAAGTTCCAATTTTATTTATGGATTTTACAGTAAATCAAAAAAACAAAAAAAAACTTTACTGGTATAATTTTTTTTTTTTAATCTGTAAGATTCTTTAGTTATATATTATCATTTCTCAATATGGAAACTTTCTAGGGTTTCCAAATGAGGATAAGATGGGAGGGAATATTTATTTTTAACAAGAATTGTAATAACTGTGGATAATTTGTAAAATTGCCAGTAAAAATCATAAAAATATTTTAGAGCAGTTTTTATGTGTAAAAATTTGTAAAAATCATTTTTATTAACAAAAAATTAAAATATTTTTCTTATAAAACAGGTGGTAGTTTAATCAAAAAATTTCTGTCTTTTAAAATAAAAGTTAATCACTCTTTATCTGATAATGCTTTTGTCAAATTCATTAGATTTCCCCCCCTACAATATCCCTATTAATATTTTAATAAAAATTTATTTTATTTGAAGCAAAATTAGAATTAAAAAGCTCAAGAAGTATTATTGTGATTAGTTCAAGTGGCAATTTGAGTGATTGTTCTGTAGAATGTGTAGCCTAAATAAGTAACACTCCATTCTAAGCTTTTTTTTTCTTTCTTTTTTTGTCACAATATTTAATAATATAGTCTAACAAACTTTTAGTACAATTTTAAAAGCTTTGTTACATAAACTAATCAATAAATGCAAAAGCTCTAGATTAAATAGTATAACCAAGAAAGACTAAAGGGGAAAAATTTATGAAAATGCACTGAAATCAAGGTCAAAGCCTAACAAAATTCAGATGCACTCACCTTCTGCACACAGAAGCTCTTTGTGGACTCTAATTGCCCAGACATGTTATAGTATCAGAAATCTAATGTGAATATGTAGTTGTATCATAATTGTTGTTAATATATATCACATTTCAAATTTTCATTATTCTATCTATAAATATCTATGACCGGAGTTATTACAAATTTAAGATTAATTTTTGTTATCATTGAGGTTAATATACTAACTGTGAAATTACATTTTAAAACTTAGAATAATGTAACTCTATTTTACAATATTCACCAACATGTAAGAAGAAAAAAAATCTCAAGAATGCCTTCATATTAACTAAATTGTCATTTAGTACTTTTTACAGTTATTGTTTTCGATATTCAAAAAAAAAAAGTTATGGGAGCTTCCCCCTCCCCCCTGAGATGAAAAGGAAAATCTTGGACATTAGTTTTTAAATTTTGTTACAAATTATTTAAGAAAGAAGATGAAAATTGAATTCCTTTGTAAATAACTTAATCTTGAAATTAATGTTCTTTGAATATCTGAATGTATTCCTCTTATATTGTTTGCTTCACCAACATTCTGTATAAATAGAATCAATTTTTTTCATCATCGATTGTATTGGTGCCTCCAAGAGGCAACTCTTAAATAAGAAGGGGAGTGTTTTTTCTCTTTTGGGGCAACATGGTCTCTTGGACTTGGTTTAGATGTTTAAGCCAAAAGGATTGACAACAACAACGTTTTTTGTAAAATAAGAATTTTTTATTCCTCACAATGGAATAAACTAAACTTTATTGTAGAAATTTTAAAAATAACTTTGCCAATTTAATTTTGTAAATTATACTGTCCTATTAAATAGTATTTTAAATTCAAAATAAAACTAGATATCAAACACCTTAGTTGAAAATTTATAAATTTATATCTTCACCCTTTGTTGCATCTAGAACCAACTGATTCACTGAGAATATTGATTATATTTAAGTCCAGATAAATTATTTAAATATAATTTTATATCTATTATTGTATATATAAAAATGATGTAATGAGATAAAATCACTGTTAAAAAAGAAAATGTCTTCTTAATATTGCAGTGTTGTAACTTCACTTTTTTATTTACCTTATAAACTACAAAGATATTATGCCATGTGCAGGTTGTCCTTGGCCCAAACTCCCAATGTTAGGATGCAGACAAGTATAACATAGACACTGTACAAAAGTAATTACTTCTGTACTGTACATGTTATGTGGCTTTTGCCACAATATTAAACAGAATATTTCTATTTTAGTTTTTAACCATGATATTAAAAAAAAAAAAAATAGAAAGTGTGATTACACAATAAATAGTATGGGTTTCATTCACAATCACATAAAATAAAATATTTCATTCATTAAATTTAGACTAAAGAATTTATTAGTTATTTAACTGTCACTATTGAAAAGATAATCTTTTTATGGACTTTAAAATGGTGTAAAAATCATTTTTGTTTAGTAATATTTTTGAAACGTTTTGCAAAAAAAGCCTCAAACTCTTACTTCAAAAAAATAATTAAAAATGGCGGAAAGTGTTTGCTCCAAGATGCTTATTCCTTCCTTACCATGTATATTTGTACCAAATTAGGTTACTCTAGATTAAATGATCTGGTTTGTAGATAAGTATCCCAAATATTTCTTTTTTTATATATTTCAGAGGCAGTATCAGTTCTGCTGTATTTTTAGGATATTTAGATAATCATGTGGAGGGGTAGAAAAATTTTTTTACATGTGCTTATGACTTTATAAGCATAATAACAACTTTCTCTGCATACTTATAGATAAAAGAGCAAATAATGGAGTATGAAGAGAGCATGGTAACTCCAAAACCATGGCAATTGACGGGTGAAGTAGATGTTAGTAAACGGCCTGTAGATGGGCTTCTGGATTTGCCCACAGATTTTGAACTGAATGCAAAACCAAGTAATCATGTTTTTAAAACAAATTCTTTTTTCATGCTTTAAACATTTGGATTAATACGATGATTAAGTATTTATTTAATACATTCTTACATGATGTCTGTATTTATTAACAAGTAGTAACTTATATAAGTATAGTCTTTATATAAAATTTATTAAACTTGATTTGCTTGAAATGTTAAACTATAGAAACTATGTTTCAAAGAAAATTTTAAAGTTTTATATTATTTTTTTAATGCTTATTTTTCCCTTCTAGTCATTATACAAGATAAGGAATTCTGTGAAAAACTAGAAAATATGATTAAAATGACCATAAAAAATAAGGTAATGTTATTTACTGTAGTTTTAAATTCAATTTCTTAATGTCTTAATTAATACATCTTAATCCCAAAAATCAATTTTTTATATGAATAATCTAAACTATTTGGTATATTATTAAATATTCGAAATGAAAAGAATTTATTCTGCAAGGAAAATTTTAGCTACTTTACACTTTATTTATTTAGTTACACTTGGTAGCTGTTATATGATTGAAGTGAATACAGCCAATACAGTTATTTGTAGAGTTAATTTCATTAATTAAAAAACATCATTTGAAATTCTAATTGCTGCTAATTAGTTGGCAGTCTCAATTATCATAAATATAACTCTTCTTTAAAAAATTAAAAAAAAATTAATCTCAACAAGGCCATACTATTACAAACCACAATTTTGCTTCTTTTTTTTATTATTATTCAATCGTATTTGCATTATCTAGGTCATATTTTCAGGTGTGTAAAGTATCAAAACTATAGGTCAAAATACATTTTTAAAAAATGCACATAAAAATAAATATAACATTTGATACATTATACTCTAGAACTTCTTTCAGTTTTTAGTGTTGAAATTAGTAGATACTGTACTAATCTACCACTTGATTACGAATTTAAATGTTTTAAAGAATTTAATAAATATTTCTTTTAATTTTGCTCGCTCTGCCTTCTGCTATAATTACCCCCCGTCAAATGTTTTCAGTGATTGCTTTTATTAGTAATATAAGAAATATGAATTCATTGTGTGTTATAGCTTTCAATAATAAAATCAAATATTGATAAAAGTAATGTGTTTGAATAATGATTGATGGTCACTTGATATACTCGTTCTTGATGAGATAAAATGAATAAAATGTGATAAATGACTAATTGTTGAAGATAAATAGAAGGTGATCAAGAGTTTATTCTTTTCATGTATTTTACTTTTAACAAGGTATTTTATCTTTAGGCATATTCTGATGGTATAAGGCAAGAAAAACCTGTAAAGGAAATAATCAGTATGAAAAAGGAAATTGTAATTGATCAGAATAAGAGCAAGAAAGGATTGGCTGAAGAGTATGAGGAATTATATCTCAAAAAACAAAGTGTAAGTTTTATGCTGAAAAACAATTGAAGTTATTCATATTTATTTTTATTATTTGCATTAATAGAATTTTTTCTCTAAGCTTTTAATTTTTCTTTCCAACATTGCTGTTTGTTTAGTGAAATAACGTGTGTGTGTGTGTGTGTGTGTGTGTGTGTGTGTGTGTGTGTGTGTGTG